>ML110380.1:0-21206 GCA_003697995.1 Taxidea taxus jeffersonii | reverse complement strand
TTGGGGGAGCCTGGTGGTGGGTATTATGGAGGGCACATATTGCATGGAGCACTGGGTGTGGTGCATAAACAATGAATTCTGGTACACTGAAAGAAATTAAAAAAATAAAAAGTTTAAAAAAAAACCTTGGTAACTTTTTATTTTGATGTCATTTCAAATATATATAAAGGTGTTAGGAATAGCACAAAAAATTTCTAGAAACCTGTGGTGGACAGTAATTCAGCCCCCAGGACCTTCAACCCCTGGTATCAAACCCATTATGTTACATGGCAAAAGAGATTCTGTGGATATAATTTAAATCACTAGCTGGGGGACACCTGGGTGGCTCAGGTCATGATGTGGGGGGTTTAAGACTGAGCCCCACATCGGGCTCCCTGCTCAGCAGAGAGTCTGCTTTCTCCCTTTCTCTCCCTACTCGTGTGTGTTGTGTGCCTGCTTTCACTCTCTCTCAAATAAATAAGTAAAATCTTTAAAAAATAAAATAAAAATAATTACTAACTCGTTGATCTTAAGAGAAGGAAATTGTTCTAGATTGTCCAGATTACACTAACGTGCTCAACCTGAGCTCTTAAAAGCAGAGAGGGCAGGAGGGGGAGTCAGATTGAAAACATGAGGAGGACTCAAGCACCTCTGCTGGCTTAAAGATCTGGGGGCCAAAAGGCAAGGAAATGGTGGCATCAGTCCTACACCCACAAGGAACTGAGTTCAGCCAACAAGCAGATTCTTCTTTCTTTCAGATTTCTTAAAGGAATGCAGGCCTGCTGACACCTTGATTTTAACCCAGAGGTCAGACTCTGAGCAGAAAATCCAGCTACACTGTGCCAGACTTCTGACCTAGAGAAACAGGCCACTAAATTTGTGGTCATTTGTCACAGCAGCAGTGACTAAGATCTTTTATCCAGATTCACTGCTGTTAACATGTGACCCTCTTTGTTGTGTCATTCACTCTCTTTCACACATCTTTCTGAGCCATTTGAGAGCAACTTGCAGACATGATACCCTTGCCCCTTTACTAACACTGCAGCGGGTATTTCCTAAAAACAAAAACATTCTCTTACATAATTACCAAAATCAGGATATTTGACACTGATACAATGTTATTTACGTGATGCTATTTCATGATCTCAGTTTTGCCAGTTGTCCTAATAACATCTTTTCTAGCCATTATTCCCCTTGTTCAGGATCCAACTCAGGGACCTACACTGTATTCAGTTGTCACTCTCTTTAGCCTTCTTTAATGAGAAAGTATTTTTTGGCCTTAATCTTTCTTAACCTTGACATCTGTCAAGAATACATGGCCGTTATTTTGTAGAATGTCCCTCAGTGGGTCTAACGGCTCTAGTCAAGTCTTCAAAGACTCCAACCCCAGCCAACAGCTTAACTGCAGTCTGATCATCCTGAAGCAGGACCACTAAGCTAAGACACTCCCAGATCTTGGACGCTGACGGACTATGTCAAATTGTATATGTTGACTGTTTTCAGCTTTTACGAATTGGGCTACCTTGTTACACAGCGACAGATAACTAATAATCATCTGTCTGTAATAGGACTGGAGAGACTTATCTTTGCTCCAACAAAAACTATGTAAACAAGGTTATGGAGGCAATGTTTAGAATTTATTAATAAAAGACAGCCTCTTCAAGCACCTTCAATTGTCACATACACTATTTACCTATAAATTGTTCTCTAAATTACAAGCGATCTCATCTCCTCATTAAAATAAGTTTCCCGGGGCGTCTGGGTGGCTCAGTGGGTTAAACCCTCTGCCTCTGGCTCCGGTCATGGTCCCAGTGTCCTGGGATCAAGCCCCGCATCGGGCTCTCTGCTCAGCGGGGAGCCTGCTTCCCTCCCACCCCCTGTCTGACTCTGCCTACTTGTGATCTCTGTCAAGTAAATAAATAAAATTTAAAAAAAAGAAAAAAGAAGTTTCCCCAAAGATTCCCAGGGGCTAACACTTTGCTTGGTTTCTGTTGTTCAGTGCATGTACTTTAAATCACAAAACTAGTTTAAAGATCTGACTTATGGAATATTTGTTACCAATAAAACTAGCCCTTCCACAAAATAACCTCTATATTATTCTGAAAAACTTCTAGCCTTTTTTCCTTTCTTAACTGTGGGTGGAAGCAAAATTCAATCACTGGCAAGAACGACTACTAAGGCAAAGTTTCCTTTGTTTTTTTTTTGTTGTTGTTGTGTTTGCTTGTTTTTTAAGATTTTATTTATTTATATGACAGAGATCACAAGTAGGCAGAGAGGCAGGTAGGGGTGGGGAGGGAGCAGGCTCCCCGCCGAGCAGAGAGCCCGATGCAGAACTCAAACCCAGGACCCTGAGATCATGACCTGAGCCAAAGGCAGAGGCTTAACCCACTGAGCCACCCAGGCGCCCTGCAAAGCTTCCTTTGTAAAACAGAGAGAAGCAGAACCAGTACCCAGAGAATCAAACCACCATTCTGAGAGAAAGTTTTCAATGTACTATAGAAGAAAGCATAAAGTGATTAAAATTATAAACCTAATTAAATGTACACAATAAGAATGCTGATTTCCCACACATAGTTGGATACACTAGTAAGAAAATAAATAAAAATAAATTGTAATTACAATGTCGGGAAAGTAGGGTGAGCCTTCGGTGCTGAGTAAGCAGAAAAGCGAGAACTGGGAAGAGTTCAGGAGGAGACCCTGTCTCTGGATTCCAAGCAAGTAAGCACCTTTAGGTCAAACGTTCCCTGAATGACTAGCCATGTGGTGGGGTCAGTCATCCTCAGTCCTCCAACAGTGCTTTCCCCTCCCTGTTGACCACTGAGCTGTTTGCTCAGCTGCCACAGCAAAGGACCAACAGATTAAGGTCCTGGCCAATTCAGTTCCTGGTGAGGGCGTTCTTTGCAGCTTGCAACAACCCCATGCCCTCTATGTCCTCACCTGGCAAGGACAGAGTGCTCTGCTGTCCTCCCCTTTTCTTCATAAAAACACCAGCTCTTCCAGATCAGGGCCCCATGCAGACAACCTCATTTAACCTTGATTTCTTCCTCACAGACTTATAGTCTTATTTGGGGATTAGTGCTTTACAATAAGAATTGGGTGGGGGGTGGGCACCTGGGTGGCTCAGTGGGTTAAAGCCTCTGCCTTTGGCTTGGGACATGATCCCAGAGTCCTAGGATCGAGCCCCGCATCGGGCTCTCTGCCTGCTTGTGATCTCTGTCAAGTAAATTAAAAAAAAAAAAAAAAAAAAGAATGGGGGGGCAGCAAATATTCAGTCCATATACCAGCCATCTTGCATCACTTAGATTTTCAAAGACCCTGGAGAGTCACGAAGGCGGCACTAAACCTCCTTAAGAAAATAAAATAAATGCATTTTAGTAAGCGAATAGTTGAGAAGTGACTGGGACATTCATTAATATTATAGATGGTGTAGGATTTTGCAGCTACACAACAATCCACAAACGCAAACGGATTTTTCCCCCTACTCTAAAATGTCTGAATAATCAGCTTGTGTGGTCTAGGATTTTATTCACTTATATAATACTGACAATGGTCCCTCATTGATTTTTAAGACATAATGTTTTTCTCATATCTTTAACATTTCAGGTCTCACAACTGATAGCAACTGTCCTTGTAATTGGCAATGCTTTTCTTTCTTAGAAATACACAAAATAGCAGTGTATCTCACAACTGATGGCATCTTAGGTTTGATGAAAGAGGGTAGGTTGCAGGCACTGTTTTAAATCTTTTACAAATCCTATTCTGTGTGATCTTAGAAAAATGCTACGATGTAGGTACTATTTTTATTCCTTTTGTACATTTAAAAAAATGTACAAATATTTATTTGCCCTAAGTCACACACCTAGAAACTGAAGAAGACAGATGCAAACCCAGGCAGTAATTATACTATCATAGAATGCAGGGGAAAGAGAGCAGCCAATATTTTACTAAGGGGAGTCAAATGGCGTCTCCACCACAGCAAACCACAAGATATGGCTCAGTTTCCCACTGAATACAACTTCCCTACATGATGAGAGTTTTTGTGGGACTCCATACAGACACTATTTCTAGTCATTTCTCTACTATTGACACTGGACTGTGGTCTTAGAATGTGCCTCATTTCTTTGTAATGTACAGTTCCCGACGCAGGAGGTAAGTATTCAGAAACAAGTACTTAAAAGTGCTCAAGGAATGATGGCAGAACACAGGACTACATTGTGGGCTACCAGGCACAGAAAGCACAGATTATATACTTGGCTTGAACAGTTCATCCTATGCTAGGCTTCTCCAAAAAGAAAGAAACCACATGAAGCAGGTATATACACATAAAGAGATTCATTGTAAGAAACTGCTTCACATGATTATGGAAGCTGAAAACTCCCAAAATTTGGAGGATGACTCAGCAAGACAGAGACTCCGGGGAGCCAAAAGTTCAGTTCCAGTCTGAATGCAAAGGTTTGAGACCCAGAAGAGCCAATGCTGTCACACTAGTTGAAAGACTGGCAGGTTCAAGACTCAGCAAGAGCTGATGTTTCAGTTTCCAAAGGCAAGAACACTGATGTCCCAATCCAAAATCAGTAAGAATTCTCTCTCTCAAGGTCAGTCTTTTTGTTCTACTGAGGCCTTCAGCTGATTGGATGAGGCCCACCCACATTAGGGAGGGCGATCTTCTTTACACAGTCTATCAATTCAAATGCTAAACTCATCCAAAACACCCTCAAAGAAACACACAAAATAATGTTTGATTAAACATCTGGGCACCACGTGGCCCACTCAAGTTGTTATATAAAATCGATCACCATAAATGTCATAGAACTATGTAATGTAGTCGTAACTGGATGGGGACATAGAATGAAAGTTTTTAAAAGAGACAAGAAATTAATGGCTTTCGTGGTAAACTTAACTCTCTGGAAAGGTACAAGAGGGATGCTTGTTCAGTAAGTTTACTGCCAAAGAGTGGCCACGGCAAGTAAATTCACTTAAACACCTCTCTTTTCAGCAGCAGGAAACGTTTTGGTTGGTGATCCAACTTGAAAGCTAAAGCTGAACACATGTGAGTATTAAGAGTGATAAACGGTAGCTCAAATTTCTCATGTCGGACTTACCTCACAGGCGTGAATTAAAATAGGTAAGACTAAGTTATCCAAAAGTAGAGCTGCTCTCAGAAGCAAAACTGGCTCAAAAGAAAACAAAACACTATCCCCTTTGTGCTGTCTCTTCATCTCTATCAATTGCTAGGCCATTTCCCCTCCAGTTTTGCCTGGGTAGGTGGAAGGGAGGATATTTATTTCTATTTAACCAATACTTCGATAGTGTACTATGCGCAAGACACTGTTCTCAGTGCTCCTGGAGACACAGAAGTGGGGAAACTTAAAACTGGTACTTGATTCCTTTCCACAGTTTCGACCATGTGATGCAGTTGCATATTTTCTTTTCAGAAAAGGTGACAAAGTATTGTCAAGACTATAAAATGTAAGATGGCTAATTCCTCACTCAACTAAAGTTAACATGGACATCATTAAAAACATAATTCTTAAGACAATAATTGATTACTTTGGAATTGCTAAAAGAAGATAGATTAGCTTTGAAGAGTAAATTGCTTAAATGTTTATCTTTTTTTTTTCGTATTAACTATGCTTTTAAGAAAAGTCGCAACAACAAAGGAAATGCCCATTTGTATAAGTGCAGTCAGGGCCATTCCACTGTTAAAGAGAGAAAATACAAAACCTCATTTGCAAAAGCAGTTCTTCCACTGAAACTACTTGAAAGCCGATAGGGAGTCAGGAGGCATCAGATTAGGGTGACTTACTTCACACTATTATTTTCCTTGGATCCTTTTCCTCTTGTTCAAATCCCTTTTCCCCTTCCTCCTTCTGCCCAGCTCAAGTATACCCATTAAAGGAAGCCTCACACTCCAGTGATCTTCTTAGAAGCCATTTATTTTATTGGAGTATGGTTTTTCTCTATGGCATTCTCAGCCTTTCTCTCCACGAAAGCACAACAGAGGAAAGAAAGCTGAAATGAAGAATCCATGAAATGAAAGCAGACAATAGTGGCCAGACACTGCCTTTGGAAATCATGCCTAGTATGTCCTGGTTGTGGTTCTCTTATAATTCTCAACTTTCTCCCCTTATACCTGCCCCAACTTAGTTTTCAGTCAAAAAGGGTATCACAGTATAGAAGTAAAACTACGGGAGCCATGGGACCACCTGCTGGGCAAGCTTCCTAACTTACTCTTAGAGACAAATATCTTCTGAGCCTATAGCATGTGCCAGGGCCTCTGCTGGGGGTGAGGGCAGAGCAGTAAAGAAGAGACATGGCCTTTGGTCTCAACAAGTAGAGACACCAAACAAAGTATCTCTCAAAATTCTTGAGGACACAGCCTTCTCCTTACCTTGTGATAACAACAGAGGCAGCAATGGCCTTGGAATTGCTGCGCTCGCATGCCAGCTTGCAGAGCTAGGCAATTTCACTGAGCCTCTCACTTTCATTTTCTCATATATAATAGTTTATTATCTACCTCACGTGATGGTTATGAATTTTAAAGTGCTTAATGAACACTGAGGTACTCGAGGAACTATAGATGTTGAATAAGTGACTTTGTTTTTTGTCACCACATTTATTCCATAAATATTTGTTGAGTATTCACTCTATGCCAGCACCTGGTAACTATGCTGAACCAAACAGGCCCCCGCAAATCCTCTTCCTCAAGGACTTTTCATCTTTTAGTGATTTAAGAAGCGCAAAGCAGGAAAGATACATTTAAAACAGGGAGGGCCAGAAACTAATATTTGAGTGAAAATTAAAGCAGTAAGAAAATAAGTCCTTCAGACATCAGATGAAAAGAGGCCCTTATAGCTCAAGCTGTGGGAGAGAAGGAGAAATTAATAGATGATGCCAGAAAGATAATGGAGGGCAAATGGGCAGATTATAGAGGGCCTCATGGGTCACTGTTGGGGTTTGGGCTTTTACTCACAATGAGATGGGAAGCCCCAGAAATGATGAACTTAGAATGACCTGATCTGACCTACATTTTATTTATTTTTTTTTATTTATTTAACAGACAAAGAGCACCAGTAGGCAGAGAGGCAGGCGCTGGGGGGGGGGGGGGGGGCAGGCTCCCTGCCGAAGCAGAGAGCCTGACGCGGGACTCGATCCCAGGACCCCAGGATCAGGACCTGAGCCAAAGGCAGCAGCCTAACCCACTGAGCCACCCAGATGCCCCATGACCTACATTTTAAAAAGATCTATTATGATCGGAACAGACTGAAGAAGAGCAAGGATGAAAGCAGGGATATAACACCTGCCACAATAATCCATGGAGAGGTGATGATGGCTTGGACCAAGGTCATAGCAGTGGAAATGGTAAGAAAATGTTGGGTTCTGGATTTATTTAGAAGGTAGAAGTGACAGGATTTGCTGAGGGGTTAAATTTAAGATGTGAGAGGAAGAGAGGAGTCAACACTGACCCCAAAGTTGTTGACCTCAACAATGAAAAGGTGGGGTTGTCCCTTAAATAAATGAAGAGAAAACTAGGAGCTTGGCTGTTACATTTTAGATGCCAATTAGACTTTAACTAAGTAAGGTCAAATAGGCAGTTAGACATTTAAGTCTGGAATTCGAGAGAAGTCCGGTTTTAAGGTGGGCAGTTACTCACCTTTGCAATATGGGATCATATCTCAAGTCATGACACTGGATAAAATCCCCAAAAGAATAATAGTGGCCAGATGATTAAAAAAAAATGATCACTTACATGTTGAGTTTGGGAAAAGAAAAAAAGGTAGCCAGTGGCCTAAATAGAACCAAAAATAAATGTGTGGGGGCAAAGAGTTGGGTTCAAGATGGCAGCACAGCAAGATCCAGAATTCACTTCCTCTCACAAACCCAACAAATCTACAGCTATATATGGACTAACTCCCTCTAAAAGGCACTGGAAAATTTAATGAAGAGAGCCCCCACAACAAAGGATAAAAGGACAGCAATGAGACAGGAAGAAGCAGAGACATGGACTCACCAGGAAAAAAACATCGCAGTCTTAGTGAATCACAACTGGCAAGGATTACAAAGGTATGGAACTTTTTCCTTGAGAAGCAAGGGATTCAAGCTCCACAGCAGGCATCCCAACCCTTAGATCCTGCACAGCAGAGACAAGACCCCAAAATACGAGGCTTTGAAAATCGATGGAGATTATGTTCAGAAGAGCCAGAAAACTACAGCATCTGGAAAAACTGTATAAAGGGGCTCATGTGCAGAATCACTTGACCTAGAAACCATCTCAAAAACACCAATTTGAAAAGCCCTAGATAAAAGAGTCCATTTACTAATCTTAGAGAGTCTGCTAGAGCGGCAGGAGACAGTAAAGACGCTTCACAGAAACTGAGACGCTGGTGGGAGCCATTTCTGTGATCTCAATCTATCTTCCTAGCACTGGCACTAAATGGTATCATTTTGGAATTCTCCAATTCCTAGCTATTCTCCAGTTCTCCAATTGCTAGCACCAATGGGTGTGTCCACCGAAAGCCCCACCCACAAATGCAAAGAAGCAGTTGCTGATGTACCCCAACAATGGGTCAGAGGAAAGACCCACTCACCCAACATAAGACCACGAAAATATTTACAGCAAATATTAACAGACATAAGGGGAAAAGCTGACAGTAATACAATAATAGTAGGGAACTTGAACACTCCACCTACATCAATGTGTTGATTATCCAGACAAAAGAAATTAGTAAGGAAACATTAGCCTTAAATGATACATTAGACCAGATGGACTCAATAGACAAATATAGACTCCATCCAAAAGCAGCAGAATACACATTCTACTGCAGTGCAAATGGAGCATTCTCCACGATGTATCATATGTTAGGCCACAAAACAAGTCTCAATAAACTCAAGAAAACTGCCATAATATCAAGCATCTTATTTGACCACAACGGTATCAAAGTACAAATTAGTTACAAAAAGATAACTGAACAACCAAATAGGTCTTTGAACAAAAAAAAAAAACAAAAAAAGAGAGGGGCGCCTGGGTGGCTCAGTGGGTTAAAGCCTCTGCCTTCAGCTCAGGTCATGATCCCAGGGTCCTGGGATCAAGCCCCGCATCGGGCTCTCTGCTCAGCAAGGAGCCTGCTTCCTCCTCTCTCTCTCTGCCTGCCTCTCCACCTACTTGTGATCTCTGTCTGTCAAATAAATAAATAAAATCTTTTAAAAAAGAGAGAGAGAAACAAATGAAAACAAAAATATGACACAGCAAAATCTGTGGGATGCAGCAAAAGTGGTTTCTAGGAGAGAAGTTCATAGCAATGCAGGCCTACCTGAATAAATAAGAAAAATCTCAAATAATAAATTTAACTTTACATCTACAGGGCCTCGACAAAAACAAAAACAAAACAAACAAGAAAAAAAGCACCAAAACCCAAAATTAGTAAATGGATGGAAATACTAAAAATCAAAGTGAAAATAAATGAAATTGAGACTAAAGATACAATTTATTTATTTATTTTTTTAATATTTTATTTATTTATTTGTCAGAGAGAGAGAGAGAGCGAGCACAGGCAGACAGAGAGGCAGGCAGAGGCAGAGGGAGAAGCAGGCTCCCTGCTGAGCAAGGAGCCCGATGCGGGACTCGATCCCAGGACGCTGGGATCACGACCTGAGCCGAAGGCAGCCGCCCAACCAACTGAGCCACCCAGGCATCCCTAAAGATACAATTTAAAAGATCAGTGAAATTAAGCTGATTTATCGACAAAATAAAATTGACAAACATGTAGCCAAACAAAAAAAAAAAAAAAAAAAAGACTGATAAAATCAGAAATGAAAGAGGCAAAGTTATAACCGATACCACAGAAATAAAAAAAAAAGTACCAAGAGACTACTATGAACAATCGCCTTCAAACTGGATGACCTAGGAGAAGTGGGTAAGTTCCAAACAATACAATCTTCCACGACTGATCTGGGAAGAGACAGAAAATCTGAATAGACCAACTACTAGTAAGGATATTGAAACACTAATCAAACCTCCAAAAGACCAGGACCAGATGTCTTCACATAAATTCTACCACTCAAGGAGAAATTAATACCTATCCTTTTTAAACTCTTCCAAAAACTGAAAGTTATTAAAGCTTCTAAAAACCTTCTATGAGGCCAGCACTACCCTGCTACCAAACCCAAAAAGGACACCACACGCACAAAAAAAAATTACAGGGCAACATTCTTGATGAGTACAGATGCAAGAAACCTCAACAAAGTACTAGAATACCTAATTCAACAATACGTGAAAAGGACCACACACCACAATCAAGTGGGATTTATTCCAGTGATGCAAGGATGGTTCAACATCTGTACATCAAGCTACATATCATATTAATAAAATGAAAGGTAAAAACTATATGATCATCTCAAAAGATACAGAAAAGCCCTTGACAAAATTCAATATCCATTTACGATTAAAAAGTCTCAAGTGGGTATAGTGGGGACACAGATGAACATATAAACGTCATATATAACGGTCCTACAGCTAGTATCATATTCAGTGATGAAAAGATGAAAGCCTTTCCTCTAAGATCTAGAAGGCAGAGATGCCCACTTTTTCCACTTTTATTTAATGCGTATTGTAAGTCCTAGCTGAAGAGATTATGCAAGGAAAAAAAAAGGCATCCAAATCAGAAAGGAAAAAAGATAATTCACCATTTGCAAATGACATACTACATTTAGAAAACACCGAAAAACTACAGGAACTAATAAATGAATTCACTGGATTTGCAGGATACAAAATCAATATTCAGAAATTTGGGCATTACTATACACTAAAAACAAACCAGCAGAAAGAAGAATTAATAAAACCATTTATAATTTATCAAAAAGAATGTAATACCTAGGAATAAATTTGACCAAGGAGCTAAAAAACTGTAAGATGGTGATGAAAGAAATTGAAAACAACACAAAAAAATGGGAAAATACACTTTGTTCATGGATTGGAAGAATATCGTTAAGATGTTTGTACTACCCTAAGAAATCTACAGATTAAATGCAATATTTAACAAAAATACCAATGGCATTTCACAGAAGCAGAACAAATAATTCTTAAATTTGTATGGAACCACAAAAGACCCCAAATAGCCAAAGCAGTCTGGAGAAAGGACAAAACTGGAGATATCAGGCTTCCTGATTTCAAACTACACCACAAAATTATACTGAGCAAAACAGTGTGGTACGGGCAATAGAAACAAATTGATCAATGGAAAAGAAACGAGAGCTTATAAATATACAAACGTATATAGTGACAAGCTATATAAGAAGGAGCCAAGAACATCCAAGGGAGAAAGAAGAGTCTGTTCAGTAAATGGTGATGGGACACTGGCACATACGAAAGAATGAAATTAGACCGCTGTTTACACCATACACAAAATTACTTTAAAATCCATTATACTTGAATGGAAAACCTGAAACCATAAAATTCTTAGAAGAAAAAATGAACAATAAGTTCCTTAACATCAGTCTCAGCAACACCTTTGTGACTCCAAAGGCAAGGGAAAAATAAATGAGACTACATCCAATTAACAGCAAAGGAAACCATCATCAGATGATAAGGCAACCTAATGGAAGGGGCAAAGATATATGCAAACTCTATACCTGATCAGGTACAAACAGACAAAATATATAAAGAACTCCTACAGCTCAACAATTTAAAAAAAAAAAAAAAACAACCCTTTAAAAAATAGGCAGAGAGGGGCGCCTGGGTGGCTCAGCGCGTTGGGCCTCTGCCTTTGGCTCGGGTCATGATCTCAGGGTCCTGGGATCAAGCCCCACGTCGGGCTCTCTGCTCAGCGGGGGGCCTGCTTCTCTCTTTGCCTCTCTCTGCCCCTCTGCCTGCTTGTGCTCTCTCTCTCTCTCTGACAAATAAATAAATAAAATCTTAAAAAAAAATAGGCAGAGGATCTGAGTTTACATTTTTTCTAAAAGGACATACAAAAGGCAAAGACACATGGAAAGATGCTCAACATCACTAGGTCAATGGAAATTGAAACCAGAATGAGGTAACCCCTCATACCTGTCAGAGTAGCTCTTATCAAGAACACAAGGAATAACGACGGTAACAAGATGGGCACGGATGTGGAAAAAAGACAATCTTCATGCAATGCTGTTGGGATTACAAGCTGGCACAGTCCCTATGGAAAACACTATGCAAATTCCTTAAAAAATTATGAATGTAACTAACATAAGATCCAGCTATTCCATTTCTGGATATTTATCCAAATAATACAGAAAGACTAGTTCAAATGATATATGTACCCTTATGTTCACTGCAGCATTATTTCCAGGAGCCAAGATAGGAAAACAAAGTGTCCATCAACAAATGAATCAAGATTTATATACACAGACACACCAACAATTCTGGAATATTACTCAACCTTAAAAAAATGAAATCTTGTTATTTGGAAAGCACAGATGGGCTTTTGAGGGTATTATGCTAAAAGAAGTAAGTCAGGGGGCACTCGGTGGTCAGTTGAGCCTCCGACTCTTGGTGTCGGTTGAGGTCGTGACCTCATGGGTTGTGGGACTGAGCCTCAACTTGGGCTCCTTGCTCAGTGGGGCATCTGCCTAAAAGATTTTCTCCCTCTGCCCCTCCCTAGACACATGTGCATGCTCTAAAAATAAGTAAATAAATAAATCTTTAAAAAAGAAAAAGACAAAGACCGTATGACTCCAGTTACATGTGGGATCTGAGAAATAAAACAAATGAACAAACAATTTAGATTTTAAAAGTTTTCAAGTAAGAAACTGGCAGGGTGTCGATGTAGGTAAACTAGCATTGCAAAAAATAACCAGAAAGCACTATAGAGGGATAGCCCCCAGGTGCTTCTGTTTAAGTAGCTGCTCTGCCATCTATTTCTCTGAGGCTTTCAACAAGTGGCTTCACTTCTCTTTGCCTTGGTGTCCATATCTGCAAAATAACAAACTTTCAGAGTCTTGATGTGAGCATAAACATAATAGAAAGACTGTTGCCTTGCTACTATTATTACTGCGATTCTTATGAACTATTTAAGCAACTATTATACTGGAGAGATCTAGAAAGAAATACAAAAATCTGGATACAATTCGTTTTTAAAAAAAAACTATACTTCTCAGAACAAGGAAAAAGGAAGTCGCTGTCTAGAAGCAAAAAGTCAGCACTGCAAAGGTCCCTTACCCAAATGACAGTCATTGAATTTGAGATCTGAGATCATCAGCAATCCTTGTTTTAATTTTTTCCATCCTGGCACATGAATCCCTTTATTTCCCCGAAAGTGTTCATCCAGTAGCTCCTCAAACCCTGAGTTCTCCCAGCAGAAACCAGCTGATGCCAATTTCAGACACTTCCAATGACGTGAGCCACGACTCCCATCCCTACGGCATAGGACTATATACTGGACGCTCCAGTACCTATTTCTCCAGTTTCTGGTTTTACTCCTGCCAAGTACTTTTCAAGGTTTCAGACTCAGCAGGACCACTAGGGGACAGGAAATCAAATCAAGTGCCTTCTCACACTCAGTGGATCAGACCAAGCACCTTTCTTCTGGAAGGGGAACATAATTGCAGCGACACAGAAGAGATTGCAAAAAGCCTCTCCATTTAGAGGTAACTGATGAAGCAGAGGGCCCACATCACACTTCACTTGCATCTCCCCTCTGAGCTCCAGTCCGCCTCCCCTGCTTTCCTAGCACCAAAAAAAAAAAAAGAAAAAAAAAGCAGGGAGGAAGCTAAGTGTAAGGTTTATAAAAAAAAAAAGAACAAGCAAAATTGCTGTGCTCGGGACGCCTGGGTGGCTCAGTTGGTTAAGCAGCTGCCTTCAGCTCAGGTCATGATCCCAGCGTCCTGGGATCGAGTCCCACATCGGGCTCCTTGCTCGGCAGGGAGCCTGCTTCTCCCTCTGCCTCTGCCTGCCTCTCTGTCTGCCTGTGCTCGCTCTCTCTCTAACAAATAAATAAAATAAAATCTTAAAAAAAAAAATTGCTGTGCTCAAAGAATATGTTTAAAAAGCTATCCATACAAAATCAAGTTAAAGGCAAATGAGAATTGCAGATAAAAAATAAAAGTACTTGTTTAGTCCCTGAAAGTCTCTTCCAGTAGATGCATTTATGATTTCAATAACATTTCATACACAGGAGAATAGATTTCTTATTTGTTGTTCTACTAAATTTGTGTGCAGAACCACCTCGATAGATAAAAATAAATCTATGTACATATAATGTAAAAATTGGTGACAAGCTTCTATTTGTATGTTAAAACATGAAAAGTATATATGTATTTTTAACATTTTCCCTTAGAAAATTTTGTTGTATTGTACTTTTTAAAAATTTTATTTTATTATGTTACATTAGTCACCATACAGTGCATCATTAGTTTTTGACGTAGCGGTCCATGATTCATTGTTTACATCTAACACCCAGTGTTCCATGCAGTACATGCCCTCCCTAATACCCATCACGGGGCTATTCTATACCCCCCATACCCCCTTCTCTGAAACCCTGTTTGTTTCCCAGAGTCCACAGTCTCCCATGGTTCGTCTTCCCCTCTGATTTCCCCACCTTCATTTTCCCCTTCCTTCTCCTAATGTCCTCCATGCTATTCCTTATGTTCCACAAGCAAGTGAAACCATATGAAAGTTGTCTTTCTCTGCTTGACTTATTTCACTCAGCATAATCTCTTCCAAAGAGAGAGATGTAGTGAAACAAAGGAGCACATACACTCCAATGTTCATAGCAGCAATGTCCACAATAGCTCAACTGTGGAAGGAGTCTAGGCACCCATCCTTCATATTTACAATGGAAGGTTCTATTTTACTTTTTTTTTAAGATTTTATTTATTCATTTGACAGAGATCACAAGTAGGCAGAAAGGCAGGCAGAGAGAGAGAGAGGGAAGCAGGCTCCCTGCTGAGCAGAGAGCCTGATGTGGGGCTCGATCCCAGGACCCTGAGATCATGACCTGAGCTGAAGACAGAGGCCTTAACCCACTGAGCCATCCAGGTGCCCCAGTTCTATTTTACTTCTAACCGAAATGGACTCCAGCAAGAAAATGCATCATGTTCTTCATCATACTATAAACAATATTTTAGGTGTTAAACTTTTTTTATTTTCATTTATTTTTTAAAGATTTTATTTATTTATTTGACATAGAGAGAAATCACAAGTAAGCAGAGGAGGCAGGCAGAGAGAGAGGGGGAAGCAGGCTCCCTGCCAAACAGAGAGCCTGATGCGGGGCTCGATCCCAGGACCCCGAGATCATGACCCCAGCCAAAGGCAGAGACTCAACCCACCGAGTCACCCAGGTGCCCCTAAACTCTTTTTTTAAAATATTTTATTTATTTATTTGAGAGAGAGAGACAGTGAGAGAGTGCATGAGAGGAGAGAAGGTCAGAGGGAGAAGCAGACTCCCCATGGAGCTGGGAATCCGATGCGGGACTCGATCCTGGGGCTCCGGGATCAGGACCTGAGCTGAAGGCAGTTGCTTAACCAACTGAGCCACCCAGGTTCCCTAGGTGTTAAATTCTTACAAACATTATTGTTGTTAACATATTATACATGTCATTAAATACCTAAGCCCAGAATGAAAACAGAACATTACCCTGACATGGCACCATCGACCTGTCCTTAACAGCACTTAACAATTTCCAATTTTTTAACTCCATTTAAAGATATGAGAAGAACACCTTTGTTGATATCTCTTTCCTAGGATCCCACTAAAACTATACTAAAGGAAGGCAACAGATCCAAACTCACGAGGGCAAAGAAAAAAAGCGGGGGTTCAGCAGCTAAGAGACTTTTAATAGTCTTTTGGGAGATGGAAAGCAGGTGGATTAGCTGTGAGTCACAGGCAGAAGTGGATACTGAGGGGATGAGACAGATTCACTTCTAAGCACCTCACTAAGTCCCTCAAAGCATAGGGTTGGAAGCATCCACATATTCAAAATTAAAGTCCACTAGTCACTAAATCCTCTCCATATTCAGAGATTTCACTATTCCTTAAGCAGGCACAACTGACCTTTGAACAACAGGTTTGAATAGCACGAGTCCCCTCATACCTGGATTTTTTTTCTTATAAATACAGTCCAGTACTGTAAATGTATTTTCTCTTATGCTTTTCTTAATAATATCTTTTCTCTAGCTTACTTTATTATAACGATATGCTATATAATACATGTAACTTACAAATACATGGTAATCAGACTGTTGATGTTATCAGTAAGGCTTCTGGTCAACAGTAGGCTATTACTAGTAAAGGTTTTGTGGGAGTCCAAAGTTACACACTGCACAGGGCTGGGTACCCCGAACTCTGGTGACGTTCAAGAGTTAAGTGTACAACATTTGGAGAAATTTTCTAACATGAAGGAGACTAAAATAAACCAAGAGAAAAAATAAAATGAGAGGGCAGAGAATTAATGCAAGAATCAGACAAGGACCTAAGAGTAATTGTAGGACTCACAGGGAAAAAAGGGGGGGGTAGGGAGATGATGAACTTTTACTCTGTGTCATTTTGTGTGTATGTGCATGTGTGTATGTCTGTATACATGCCATTATACATATCCCATTAGTTTTATATGTAATTATATATGAGATCCCATAGTTATGGAGTATACATATGTACACACACACTCATTAAATCTTTGACAATAAGTAAAGTAAGGGAATAAGACAGTTTCAAAGTCATCCATCAAATATTAAAAAAAAACAACCAAACAAACAAAAACCCAAAACAAAACAAAACCACATCTCCAATCCAGGTAATAGCATACTGAAAATCCTATGATAAAAACGTCAGCAATAAGAAAACACTCTTAAGAATTTTTTTAATAGCAAAATCAATAATTTTGTCAAAGAAAATCTCCCTTGAAATTCAAAAGATAAAAAGAGATAGAAAAAAATGAAACCAAAGAGGAAATACTTAGAGAAACAACCCAGATGGCCGAAAATCCTATTCTAGAGATAGAGAACAACAATAGTAAAAAGCACAGTGAGAGTATCACGGAAGAAACAAAAAACAAAAAATAACAAAAACAAAAACAAGCAAAAAAAAAAAAAAAAAAAACAGAGCAGACCAACACCATAACACACACTATCATGAAATGTCAAGTTTTAAGGATAACAACAAAAACATACCAAAAAAAAAAAAAAAGGTTAAGAAATTTGAGAAGCCAGAATAGGAGATATTAACATGCAGAAAAGGAAACAATTTTATTAGAATTCTCAAACCAACACTGTATATGCTAAAAAACTAATGGAGTCATGCTTTCAAAATTCTAAAAAAGAAAATTTCTATATCCAAAACAACTGTCGATAAAATGTGAAACAAAATGTATTTCAGGGGCGCCTGGGTGGCTCAGTGGGTTAAAGCCTCTGCCTTCGGCTCAGGTCATGATCCTGGGGTCCTGGGATCGAGTCCCACATCGGGCTCTCTGCTCAGCAGGGAGCCTGCTTCCCCCTCTCTCTGTGCCTGCCTCTCTGCCTGCTTGTGATCTCTGTCAAATAAATAAATAAATAAAATCTTTTAAAAAAATGTCTTTCAGATATTGCTTTAAAACTTTTCTTTTCATGAATCCAATTATTTAAGAATTTACTAGAGGGTATGCTGTACCAAAATAAAGGAATAAAGTTAGAGAGAGACATAGGAAAACAAGAAATTCAGTCCAAAAGATCAGTGAAACAAAGCCATGGGGTCAGTGTCTCAGCGAGTCAAATGGAGAAGATCTCTGGAACAGAAGAGAATCTGAGACGACGCAGAAGCTCAAAACATTTATACATGCCAATCAACAAAACAGCCAGAAACAGTAAAACTGTCCAAAAAAAGCAATATAATCTTTACCTATCATAACGAGGGTTAATAATAAGATCTAAAACTGATGAATCAATAAATCACAGCATATGTATATTGTTTAGAAATACGGTGTTAATAGAAAAACTAAGAAAAAAATAGTTGCAGCTGGAGAATAGAATTAGGGATACAGAGAGAGGAGGCAGCTGATACTCAATAGTATACCAATACGAATTTGGTAAATTTAATTATGTACTTTGAAATCCTAACCAGCCAGATGATTCCCAAAGCCATAGTATGTTACATTCCTAGTTGAGTCCTTATTGTGTATGCTTGCATACACACACACACACACACACACACACACACTCATATTCACATACACATATACATACACACACAGACGTGTACGCACACAGAAGTGGCTCCTTGCAGTGGATAACTATATCTAAATATCTGTAAGTCTGCTATTTCTTATGACACAGGTTATTTTTAGGTTAAAAAAATCTATTTTTATGCGCTGCACTTTTCAGATGTATTTAAGTCATGACGCCATGTATACAGTAATTCCTTACAAGAATATTAGTGAAAAACTCTTCTTAAATCCTCCAAGACAGGGGTGCCTGGGTGGCTCAGTCGCTTAACTATCTGCCTTCAGCTCAGGTCATGATCTCAGGGTCCTGGGGTTGATTCCCGATCAGGCTCCCTGCTCAGTGGGGAGTCTGCTTCCCCCTCCCCCTGTGCCACTCCCTCTGCCTATGCTCTGTCACTTTCTCAAATAAATAAATAAATAAAATCTTTAACACACACACACACACACACACACACACACACAAACTCTCCAAGACAGAAGTGAAAATCTCACTGAATGTTGGGCTTATGATATTTTTTTTTTCATGAGCACCTTCTCTTAGACTATAAGCTTCATGAAGGCAGAGAACATAACCCATTCATGATTGGATCCCCGTAGTAAGTCGTCAATAAATTCTTCTTGAGGGGCACCTGGGTGGCTCAGTGTGTTAAGGCCTCTGCCTTCGGCTCAGGTCATGATCCCAGGGTCCTGGGATCGAGCCCCGCACCGGGCTCTCCGCTCAGCAGCAAGCCTGTTTCCTCTTCTCTCTCTCTGCCGGCCTCTGCCTACTTGTGATCTCTATCTGTCAAATGAATAAATAAAATATTTAAAAATAAAAAAAATAAATTCTTCTTGAATTAAGCAGTTAATCCTTTTAGACCTTTTTCAATATATGACCCACAATGATGCCAGAAGATACTCCATTAAAGCTACATCAACACCCTATGAACTGGAGCCAGGAGAACCTTACTATCATGGAAAGCCAAGGAAGATTTCCCTGCATGAGACTGTCCTCGAGGCTAGTAGGAACTCAGACACGTTTAAAAAAAAAAAAAAAAAAAGACATTCGAATATAATCCTATTCAAATGCCAAAACTTTTATATCCTGTCTTTTCAACGGTTCATTTTTACCATTTGTTTTCTTTGCTTTTTTATAAAACTTGAGAAAAACACTGTCAAAAATGCCTCCCTCCTAAAAACAGGAGGGCTTTAAGAATGATGCCCAAAGAGGGGTAAAAAGAGGGTCACTTGTATGAGTTATCAACTTAAATGCTATAAGGGTAGTAAAGTTTGTGGCCACCCAGGACAAGTTGGTGATAACATGTTTTGAAATGCCAGAAAAAATCTAGTACAATATACCGCTGCTGATAACAGTGATCATCTCTGAGAAATGACACTGAGGAAGACAATTTTTGGAATAAACAAGAATTGATTTTATAATTAAAGAAAATAATCTCACAATAAAAATGGGTGTAAATAAGGCAGCAGCTCTTGCCGATGTTCTGCAACAGCAGTTTTCAAACTAGGGTGCGCAAACTTCTAGAAAGACTTTTGAAAAAGTACACTCACAATTAAGTTACTCAATCCAGATTATTCTCCATACATTCTTTTTCTTATCTAAACATAAAGGATGTGCTATGATGCAAACACATGTATTCCTGCTCTCCAACAAAAGGTGAGTTTAAAGTTTGGCGGTCACTGAAGGCCCCCTCCCCAATTTTCATCTCATTAAGACATGAAATTCCAGTAAGATTCTCCTAACACAAAAGATGTCAACTTAAACGCTTCCCAAGTATCTCGGCTCCACACTCTCCTTTTCCAAGGAATCTGAAATTCAGGAGTGAGACAATAGACAAGCTTCACGAAGCAAAACCACAAGGAAACCACAACAATAGATCCATACTCAAAGAGATCACCTAAATATTACATCAAAGGATTGGTGAATGAGTGCACGGTTAATAGACATAACGCTCAAATACAGTGCTTGAGGTAGGTTTCATTGTTTTTACAAAAATAATTCCTTCTCTAAATGACTTTTTCAGTTAACCAGACGGGTAGCCCCTCAACAAGAGAGCATCTACTAAAACGAAAAGTCAGAGTTAACTTCTTCAGCTCAGTCATGTCTAAAAGAGCACATATTATCCCTGGGTACAGAGAGGGATCCCCTAGAAGATCAGGTGTTCTGTTTCCACCCCAAGAGGGTGTACCACAAGACCATAATGCAATTCTCACACTACCTGGAGTTAGGGCGGTGTCACAGATTAACGGTTCAATTCTCTGCAAGATGGATCCCACTTTGGAGGCCAAGTCACTTGCACTTCTGACCATCTTGGCTACAAAATCAGGGGTTCCCACAACCCCAACAGCTTTGATGATTCACTAGAACAACACACAAAACTTAAGGAAGCACAACACATTTTTGTTAAGAAGGGTACACACAGGGTAAGGTCTGGAAGGGTCTGGGATGCTGAGCTCCTGTGCCCTCGCCCCTCGGATTTTGCGCCCTTGCCCCTCAGATTAAGTGCACGCTGCCTCCCAGCACACTGATGTGCTGTTCACCAACGTTAAGCTGAACCAAACTGGTGTCCAAAGTTTTTATGGAAATATCATCCCACAGTCATGACTGGTTAAATAAATCACTGGCCATGGGACTGTACTCAGTCTCCAGCTCTCCTGGTCTACCCACAGATGAGAAGGCTGCAAGTTCCCACCCTCCAAATCACATCTTGGTCTTTCTGTGGCCATCCTGCCTCCGGAAGCTATCTAGAGGCCTGCCTTGAGTGACCTCATTAGCATAACAAAGACAGTCCTGTCGCTCAGGAAATTACAAGCTTTTTAAAATTCTGTGTCAGGAGACAGGGACAAAGAAAGACCAGATATGTTCTTTATTATATCTCAATAGGTAAATTAAAATGGTGGGAAGATTTCGTGAAATTTTTAATAAAATTTTGGGTTGAGAGAACAGCAAGGGTAGGCAGCTTAAGAAGAGGTAAGAAGAACAAGGAAACTAAGAACAGTGAAGAAAGAACACACAGCAAGCAAAGTAACTAGATCAAGGAGTAAGTGACAGCCTAAGGATAGAACAGTGT
>ML110379.1:41045-53958 GCA_003697995.1 Taxidea taxus jeffersonii | reverse complement strand
AAGTGTAATTCATACAACTTAATACCAAAAAATCTGATCAAAAATGCACAGAGGACCAAAATAGATTTTTTTTTTTCTTTATCTTCTTCTCTGCCTTTCTTTGGCTCTGCTTTTCTCAGTATTGACTTTAACCTCAGGCAGGTTCACTACTCACAAAGAGAGTTGGATGGGAGGTCTAAAAAGTTCTTTTCAACTGTAGTAATCTCTAACTGTGTGCCCTTCCATAACAGAATTCTTTTTTGTCAGAGGCTACAGGGAATATATTTCATGAAACTATTCAATCTAATGAATCATTTGCTGTAAGCCATTTTGAGAAAATGTGCTTGATAGTCTGTGCCCTCTGAAGAGATGAACAGTTCCTTAGCTCTGCTTTAGGCTGGTTTTCAAGGAGAGTAGATTTGAATTTGATCATACATGACACCACTCTGCTGTGTAATGTGTCCTAGCCACCAACCTCCCCAACAATGTTGAACTTCAGAAATAGCTAGAAGGAAGAAAATGTTCCTGGTGTTCAAGGTAGTAAATAAAATTGAGATTCAGAAAGTCAGGATTTTGTTTGAGCTTTGGTGCTACGGTGGAGCTTGAAACAATTTAATTATCCCTATGTATTAGTGGTTTTTTCACATACAAAATGTGGTGTTTGGGTCCATATCTACTTTTATGTTTCAGACATGTTAAGGAGACTGGAAAGACAATCTGGGAAAGGCCTTGAACTATAGCAAAACAGAAGTACACATGGACGCCTGGGTAGCTCAGTTGGTTAGGCGGCTGCCTTCGGCTCAGGTCATGATCCCCGCATCCTGGGATTGAGTCCCGCATCAGGCTGCTTGCTCGGCAGGGAACCTGCTTCTCTCTCTGTCTCTGTCTGCCACTCTGTCTGCCTGTGCTACTATCTCTGACAAATGAATAAATAAAATCTTAAAAAAACAGAGGTACACAGACATAATGCTGTTTGTAAACATCGTTATGCTGCTATTTAGTTTAGCTGAGTGACTCCATTTGACTCATAAACTCAATATTCCAGCAGTAAAAACAAATGTATATTCTTGGAAATGTGTTTCATATGTCTTTAGAGAAGGCAAGGTTGCCTGTTGGACAAAATTTTCAGAAGGTGCAATTTCATGTGATTCTCATGTTTTCTAAGTTGAAAAGCTATTTAAAGTTATATTTTCCAATTTTCTTTATTTCTGACATTTAAACCTCATTTCAATTAAATCTTATTACACAGCATTAAGCGTACTTTCATCTGCAGGCTTCAGCAAGGGTGATAAGAGGGGAAAAGAAAAATGATGATCAGTAAAAGATTGTGCATCAGTTCAAGTATTAACTCTTAACACATTGTCAGTTAACAAATATGAAATATTGCTAAGGTTATTTGTCCTTCAGAATTAAATCACACAACTTAATGTTTTGTCTTACGGGACATTTTGAGATCCAAAACTTACATTTCATTTTATTTTATATCCGGAACTTTCAACTGGAGCTTAAATGCTGTGGCCATGTATGAAATCTGTTGGCAATAATAGCAGCTTATTTGCCCTTATTATAATAGAGTGCTTTCTATTATTATTTGACAGGCACTTGCATTAACTACTTTAATTTCCAAAAAACAAATAAACAAACAAACAAAAAAAACCCCTCTCAAGTCAGAACTATTGTTATTTCATTTTAAATTTTAGGAAAAATTCACAGAACAGTTGAAGAGGAGCTAATGTGAGCCTTACAGTACTGAAGGCACAACTGAAATTTGAATTAGGCAATCTGGCCCCAGAATCTACCCACTTACTACTATTCTACATATGGTCCCTACCCCAGGATTCTACTGATGTTGTGGGACTCTGTTACCCCATATAAACAGCGAGTTTATTACCATGATCATCTACTATGATATGTTAACATAAAATGTCACATATCTCTGAATTAGGGAGAGGAGTTGGATGAGAGCTAGAAGACACAATTTTAGTTGTGGCACTTCTTTTGACTTAATGTTTGATCCAGAACAAGTCACTAAATCCCCTTAGGCTACAATTTCTCATGGGTAAAATTAATAAATAATTATAAGTCCTAGGATATGGGATTGATAAAGCTTTTTCCAAAATGATTAAATACAGTTTCTATAATTATAAAGTGCTTAACATATCTAAAAATAACAAATGTGACCTTATCGAATTTTCTAGGGAAGTAAGTTCCATTGCTATAAAAATATTATTTTTAAAATGTAATTGTACATTCCATTGACTTAATTTGGATTTTTGATGAAGACTAGGTTCATTCTTAAGAAAAAGCAAAAAAAGCAGAACATCAGGATATCCATCATAAGAGGGTATATGTGAGCTATAAGAAAAAAGCAAATGGGTCATGGGTTCATATTCTGAATTCAATATATTTCCCATTGAAAAGAAAAGAAAACACCTTTATAGGGAAGAATGGAAAATTTACAATGATATAATAAACACTGATAATATTATAACTTAATCAAACAAGGAAGAGGCTCTTTCCTACCTTACTAAAGCTAAAATCACTTGAAAAAGACATGTTAGTATGTTTACTTAATTAACTGGCTTGGCCACACAGCATGCTTCAATCTCAGAGGGGTAGGTATGGCCATAGCAGAAGGTAAAAGTTACTAGAGGCTGTTTCTCTGGTCTATCATTTTTGAGAGAATGAGCACCAACTCACAAGTAGAAGCACAACATAAGAATTATTGGATATTAAATGTATTATAAATATTCATGTTTTATATTTTTGTACCATTTTTAGTATTGATAAATGAAAAAAAATTGAGATTACACAGGTGAACTG
The DNA here is from genome assembly GCA_003697995.1 of Taxidea taxus jeffersonii. Taxonomy (NCBI): domain Eukaryota; kingdom Metazoa; phylum Chordata; class Mammalia; order Carnivora; family Mustelidae; genus Taxidea; species Taxidea taxus. The sequence continues at coordinate 51,156 of ML110379.1, read as the reverse complement.
GATGACAAAGAAACATTCTTGCTTTTTTGGAAAGCCAAGTTATTTAATGTAATCCGTTCTGATGGTGGTTTTTAGGGAGAAGGAGGCATTGCCCAGGGATCTATTGTACTCTGGCATATCTTTTTCTGTGATCAATTATTACCTCATATGTTAGGAAAGGAAAGAGGTTAGTGGAGTCTCCAGGCATGCATCAGGCAATAGTCTTCAGTTTAGATAAGTCATATTACTAAAGTTTATCAAAGCATCCAAGTTTTCCAGTGACACCATCAGACAAAGCCCTGGGATATACAGTATTCAGAAAAGGGGCCTGAATGTTATTATGTTCTTTGAGGCATAGCTAGCAAATGACACATTTCGAGAAAAAAAAAAATCTTGCTTCTTATAAGTCCCATATACCAAACCACTTTCATAGTCTTTATGGATTAGGAAATAACCAAGTGAAATTAGATAACAATATCCCAATTTTTCAGGAAGAGAAACAAAGGTTCAAAGAAATTGCAAATTATATAATATCACTTAACTCTACAATTTTAAAGTTTTAAATTTCAACCAAAGTATTTTGTTTTGAAATTTAAATCCCTTTTTTTATCCTGATAGTAAAAATCAATGAATCTGAAAAACTCCCTGATGACGTTAGAAATATCTTGAAGAGTAGGCTCAGTAAATTAATTAGATAATTAATTTATTTTTGCCGAGTAGGAGTTTGTTTCATGAAAAGAAATAGCAACACCAAGAGGTGTTAAATTGGATCAGCTAAAGTTTGTATTTTTATGCCAATTTTTCCAGTTTTATTGAAAAAAAAAAATTGACATATATCACAGCATTAGTTTAAGGACTAGAGCCTGATGGTTTGGTTTGCATATATTATGAAATGATTACCACACTAAGTTCAGCTAACATCCAATAAATTCATTTTTAACCTGTCACTCATTAGAAAAAATATAGTTCCAGATATGATAATGAAACAATTCTGTAGAATGTATAAAATTGTTCCTATAAAATATAAAAATATCCAGCTTGCAAATTCAAACTGAGATAGACATCATAAAGACCAAATGTTGATCCTACTGTTTAACTTTTCAACAAGATATGCCATGATCCACTACAGCTGTATCGTTAGCTTTACAGCTGTACATTTCAACTCTATTGTTGCCTTGGCTGAAAGAGATTCTGTTGCTAGGAAAACTTCCAGACTTGGTAAAGAATGATTTTAATTGATGATATCATTATTTCTTCTTTGCTGTAGGCCATATGTTACAACAGAAAGAATTTTTATTTGAGACAAAAGACCTGGAATTGAATTTCTATTCATCTATCAACTATCTGCATGGTATTAATCAAGTTACCATGATGGACCTCTCTAATGGTCAATCAAAATTTCATAAGACTTCTTTCAACCCTGCCTATTGCCAAGTTGCTCTGAGCCCTGCCTGCCTGCCTGTCTGCCAAGATCCCTTCTTATCCTCTTTGCTTGATCCACCACCAATTTTCTCCTCTGGACCTATGGGTGTATATAATCCTGAGTTACGGCCATTCTCAGCCATACTGATGCTAATTAAGTCTCAAGTGACTATGTTGTGGGATTTGAAATTCTGGACTCTGATTATCTGAGTATCTTGACCATTATTCTGTTAATACTTATTGCAAAGCTTGGATATCCTATCTCTTCTAGGCCCCCATTCTAACTCCTCCCCTCTTCCCTCCTCCTCTCAGTGAACATGGAGTACAGATAGACTCATGTTTCATCAGGGCTCTTGGCTGTTAGTCTTGGCATCTCCTATGCTGCTGTATTGCATCTTGGCCAGACAATGGCCCAAGAAACACACTTCAAAAACCCTTATTTATTTTTAATATGGGGATATTAAACTGATTCCACCTTTCCTTTTTGAAATTTTCAAATTTGTGCTTAAAGAAAACAAATATTCACACAGTTCTCATTAAACAAAATATAGATTTCAGAAATAAATATATGCACTTGCCGCCTTATATGCACTATTAATATCTCCCTCACAAACATTCTTGTGTATGTTATAAATATTCTGTTTGTCCTTTAGGTCTATTTTCCACAATTCTCTACCAGTCCAGAAGGCTCAATTCTATGGATTTTGTCAGGCTTCCTGTCTTCTTTTTAGTTTGTTTGGCCAATGAAAGACGTTCATGGCAGGAAATCAGTACGGGAGAGGAGAAAAGGAGAGGGGGATTTATGCCCAATTTTCATAAGGCAAAGGATAGGCAGAGGCTGCATTATTCTAGTTGGGAAGCTTTTTTCCTTATAATAGCTCTGAGGAGTTCATGAAAACCACCATCTCCTTTCTCCTTCTGGTCTTTGCTAGTCCCTTCTTGGCTTCCTTAGTCTTACATACCCTTTAGTAAATGATACCATCATTAAATTCTCTATACTCCTTTTGTACATGCCATCTGTTTTTCATAGGACCCTGACTGATATAGTCTCTCTGCACCAAGTTTAACTAAGCAGTGTCTACTGCAAGTGTTCAGCTACCTTTTTAGAAATAATTGGTCCCTGAACAGAAAGGGAAGAAGGAACTGGTAGAAATAGATTACAACCCTTCTGTCAAGATTTTAAAATGCAATTTCTCATTTAAAATAGTCATACCCTAAAGATATATAAAGTAGTCAAGTTTAATAGAACATTTTATATACTTTAATAATGTTTAAGACTTAATTCTATAAAAAGAGTATATAAGGTAAAAAAAAAAAAGGAATGAGTAGTATTTTCCTTCCTTATTCAATTTCTTTTATACTCAGATTTTTAAAAATTTTCAAGTCTGGGAAATTCCCTACTCAAAAATCAAGTCTGTAATTATGATCTTGGGAGTCTAATGACTTTAGGTTTCCCTTTCCCTGCAGCCCCCCATTGGAGCTGCATCATTAAATCATCATTTGCACATTCTTTTTTCTTTTTTCCTATATAACTGGTAAATAGCAAATGGTTTTTCTGAATAGTCAGGCAAGAATGTGGTCTATCTATTACAACGATTAGTCTATCCTACCTGACACAAACAATAATACCAAATTGACTCTTTCTCACCGATGGTTTAAAATGATTTTCTCATTTGTGTAATGAATTTCCTTGACCCTATATTTCCTCTAAATACTACATGGAAGCTTTCAAAAAAATAAGCTTGTTAAATAAACATATATAGTAGCTATTTAAAGAGAGACCAATGGGATCCATAGATTCTGCTAGGCTCTTGGAATGAGCAAAACCAGATATATCCCTTATCTCACAGACCTTGTTGACTGGTGAAGAAGACAGACGTTAATCAAATAATGGCAGAACGAAATTAATATTTATGAGATAAATATTTTGAAAGAAAAAGTAATATGAAACACCTGGCTTGGTATGAGGGAAGTATAATTTTTTTAGAAAATGAGTGAAGTCAGTAGAAAGGGTAGGAAACCAAGTAAACAAAGGTGGAGATTGATTGTAAACCAAACAGTAGAAACACTGTGTCCAAAGATGTTATGGATGAAGGGAGCACACCAATACAAGGACTTGGTAAAAAGTCACTGTGCCTGGAGCACAGCCCATTAGGGGATATGAAGTAAGGTTAAGGAAGTAGATTTGAGCCAAGAATATGCAAGACTCTGTTGATCATATTCTTCTCTCCCATTCACATCGCGCATGGCCATCCGGCTTCCATATATTCAGAAGACTGGCTTTGTCAATACTGCCTATCAGTTATCACCACTGACTTCCTGTACTATCGAAGGTTCCCTCCTAACAGTTGCTTCCTCTTCCTTTGGAAACTTTAGTGTCTCACTCTCTCCATTCACCTCTAACCTTATGGCAGATTGTATTTTCCAAACGTTACCAGAGCAACAATTCCAGTTCCTGCACTTCTAGAACCTTACTACCGCTACGCATCAAAAAATGAGCAATTTCTTTCCTAGAAATAGAGCTGTTTGGTTACAAGAAGCAGAATGTGGTAGTAGTGATGCTACTTCACTTCCAAGGCTGTAGAAGTTAATACAACTTCCACCTAGCTTTTGCTTGAGAGGATCTCTCCGACATCCAGACATGACGCTGTGAGAAAGGCCACATTTAAGTGTCCCAGCTGAAAGTCCCAGCTAAGGTCTCAGATAGAAGTTGTCATCAACTACTAGATATGTGAATGATCAAGCCTATAGATGAGTATAGCCTTGAGATTTCAAGTTGCTCTAATAGATGAGTACAACCAAGATATCTCTGCTGAGCACTGTCCAAATTGCAAATTTACGGGCAAAATAAATGTCGCTGTTGTTTTATTCCCCTAAATTTCAGAGAAAGTTTTTGCATAGCAATAGGTAATCAGAGCAGATATTCTGGTTCTTTGTTTTTTATTAAGTGACTTTTTTCAACGTAAAATTTAGTACAGTGTGTGGGGTTTTTTCTTGTTGTTTTTTTCCCAAATTAGCTTTCTGTGATTCAAATCACCACTATCACTTTCTAACTACACAAAAGAGAGCTAATTGCTGTACATCATTTTTTTCATCTGCAAAATTGTGAAAATAATGGTAAATATGCCCTGGTGTTAGTATAATGGTTAAATGACATCATTCATGTTGAGCGTTATATATAGTACCAGGTACATAATAAATGCTCAATAAGTGCATTATTTATATTTAACTCTGACACTTTAGGGTTGTCTATCATTCTACCAATAATTCTATTAACTTTTAGTTTGGTATATTCTTCCCAGCGTTCTTAACAGTCCCTTTCAAGTGATATTGATTTCCTTTGACTTAAGTAGATTTTTTCAGACTACAACTAAAACCAATTGCCCTTTATAATTTTGCAATATTTACTCTTTTCTTCTTCAGCACATCTTTTTAATGTAGAATAAAAAAGATACAGGATGTTAGGCATTTTGAATAAAAGTATGAAAGTCATCTTACATTTAAATGCCTTCTTGTAAAAATATGAAAGAAAAAAAAAACTAAAGGAGAACAAGATGTTAATTTGAGGATAATATAATTTTGGATGAATTTGTTAAGAAAAAGAGTATATTTTATCCAAATGAAGCAATTTGGAGAGGTATAAAGGAAGAAATATGATTACCTCTATTTAGAATGGTTTAAAAAAAAAGCCATTTTCAGTTTTGCTTGTTTGTTTTCCAAAATGTAAACATTATTAAATTTAATTAATTTTGTTTTTGTTTGTTTCTTCTTTTTTTTTAAAATTTTGTTTGTTTATAAGCCCTCAATGATTGCGGTATATATTTCTGGCTTTATTCACTAACCTACTTGAAGTATGTGTCTAAAAAGAAATATATATATATATATATATATACTTCTTATTAATAGCTAGAAATTATAACTTTTAATATGCATAACTATTTAAATCAGCGATTTCAGTAGGCACAATCCATGCTAGTGACCATAAATGGCCTTGCAGAGTTGGAATGTTGAAAATAATTTGTAATCACACAATGAATCCTCCAGGAGAGTAATCCAATAAGACTATGTCTTTGAAATTTCCCATACTTCACCTTGTCAAATGTAGTCTTGTGAATCACTTTCTGGTTGCAGGCTAAGAAAAAGTTAACATTATGGAACACCTGTTATGTGCAGGCACTATTCTAAGCTATTTAGCTGATTTAATTGCATTAATTTTTAAAGCAACACGTTAGTATTATTATTTCAATCTTTTAGATGCAGAAACAGGCACAGAAGGGTTAATCATCTTTTTTAAACCTACCTAGATACTCGATACTCTCCTAAGTGGGTACATGTTGGGAGTTGGAATTTGAAAGACCACTGTCTGCCTCCAGAATCCTGCTGAAGGTATTGTGCCATGTGATGGGCAAGTGGGTCCTGGAGTATAAAGCCTAATCTCTTAAGTATGACTATCAAAAGCTTTCATGACATGGTCCCAGTTCTTGTTGCCTACGTATTCTTCCCTTCCCTTTTCTGTATACCAATTAGGCTCCAACTAGAAAAGTGATCACTTTGCAAAAACACTCTGCATTTCTACCGGTCTTTTTAAAAACGCTTACATTTGGTACATGTTTCTTCTTCCTTTTAGTTTGTCAAAATCCTGACTATTATTGTCAGGTCAGTTAAGTGGTGTCTTTTCCATGGAGATTTACCTGAGCCAGCCCTATTTATGAGTCAGAAAAGAATCGTTTCTTTTTTTTCCTCAAGAAATCACCGTGTTAGCTCTCATGCATTCATTTAATAGGTTACAACCCAAGCTTCCTGAGACTAAGAAACGTTGTGTTTTCTTTTTTTTTTTTTTGTCTCCCCAAAATGACTGGCATAAAGCCTTGAATAAAATCAGTATTCACAAACTGCTGGTTTAAGCTAAATTAGGTTCATCATTTCATAGCAAACATTCTAAACAATTATGAAGAATCACTGTTCATAGAAACCTATTAACATGTTTTGATGTTCTAGGGATTTAGTATCTTTGCAAGATAAAGTCCCTGACTCTAAAATTATTTTATGTGGTAAAGTATGAATGACAAAAATATTTCCAATTATCCAAACGTATTATCAAAGGTGACTCAAAGGCCAAGCCAAAGTAGTCAGGAGGCTGAAGGCTATAATATAATTTGATTAAACTAAAATGATCTTGACATTCGGATGTGATAATCCAATCAGAAAGACAAGACTTTGTGTTTTGTACTATGAGATTATTCAGTTATTTTTCTCCATTCTTCCTAATGAACTGTATGCAACCAAATGCATTTTTTTAAAAATGGAGATATTACAGTATATCCATTAAAAATACAATAAATGTTCATTTGCCTGATAAAACATTTCCATTTTATGTACTCTACACTACACACTAATTCATCCTTGTGGCAAATGTGTCAAGATAACAATGACATTTCCTCACTTGGCGTTTGAAATACCCTAACAACATTTAATTCTATGGAAGTACAGAATTTTCCTTAGTGGTTATCAGTCTTGTAATTCAGTTTAAAAAAAAATTTGGTGTGTGAGGAATTTAATCAGATCATCCTGTTCAATCTGTTCAGTATGCTCAGTTCTCTATTACAAAACTGATTAACTTTTTATAGTTAAAATGATCATCCATAACTCAATTAAAGATTTTTAGTTTATCTGATTTAATACGCAGTGGGCAAGAAGGCACTTAATTCAACGGGTACCAAAAATATCTCCTGCTGACCTGACATAGAGCCACTATGGTAACACTTAGAGAAATGAATTGCATTGCAATCAAGAGAAACATTTCCAAGGGCAAGAAAATATTGTGGCTCCAACCTTGGTAATGGGGGAGTATTTGATTATGCGGGCTCTTTGGGAGTTGTATAAAGGAGGTGAAACACCAGGGAGTGCTGAAGTTTAAATGCCACTACAAGAGGGATATTGAGTGTACAAATTTTCTTTGCAAAAGAATTACCCTGCTTTTTATAACCACATATTTCAATTGCTTTGAGGTGTTAGCCAATCAGTTCAAGCAAGTTTGTCTTCTTAAAGGAGCTTAATTAGACCTTCACAGGAAATTGTTTTTTTTCTGGGGGGGGGAGGGAAATATTTCACCAAAGAATAGTTCTGCAATCTATTTTTCTTTTCTCTGGCATGCCTTGGAGATCTGGCCTCTTTAGGCAAGCTTCTATACACTGAGAGTCTAAGATTTAATATCCTTGGCTTTCTGGTGCACAAAGGGAAGCCTATGAAAATGTAACTGCAGAGCTCCCAGAAGAGGGCTAGTGCATACATTCATGTAAGAGAAAACTCCAAGCTGCCTCATACTGGCAACCTTTTCCTACACTTCACTTTCCTTTCACACTTCTTCCCACTTTGATCCTGATCAAAGCCATCTATTGTGGCTTTTAGCGTGCTCTTTGTCATCACTTTTTTCTTACCTGGATAACTATAGCTGATTATAGTTGTTTTCCCAAAGCTGCCCTTGCCATTCTAAGGGGCTTAATAATCCTACTGAGTTCTTTTATATTTTGACTGCAGACCCAATTTCTGGTGTTTAAACACCAAAATGCTAAAAAATAATTCTAAATAATAATGAGGCTTACGATCAATATATATGCTTAGTAGAAAAATGTTTTGATTTCTCTTTTTGGAAAGATATTTAGAACAACTAACAATTGACAGAAATAGGTCATTTCTACCTGAAAACTGAAAGATTGATTCAGGTTTGCCTCAAAAACCAAGATAAAATGTTGGTCTGCTTTGGTTTGGGGTTCACAATACCCATGTTGGGACTGTTTGAGCCTGTGCATACACACAGACACACACACAAATTAACAGTGGAAATTGTACATCCATAAATTAACTAGATTTATTTTCTTCACATACTGCCAAGAAAATTATTTTAATGTATTATTTGGACTCTACTGAGGGAACAATTTAGTACAAACATTAAAATAAATAGTACTTTGTAAATGTACTCTAAATGAGGTTTAGTGGCATCAATGAAAGTTCTAGATTAAGTTAGGCACTGCTCCCACTCAATGTAAATATGGCCTGTGGCTGTGTACATTTCACAGATCATTTGCACTACTCAATAACATCTGAAGAATATTAATCACACTAAAATAAGAGATAGGATGCTAAAGAAATTCAATATAAACATGTACCAGAGTGAACTTTCTGACCTTTCTTGGTAGAACAGAGTTAAATCTATTACTTAGAATCAGGCAACACATACACAGGAAGGATTTGTCACAGGGTTATGAGATTTCATAACAATCAGTGACAATGATGTCACCTTGTTGTGAACTTGAGAACTGAGTTTAAATTAAGATGAAACTCCCTAGATTAGGCATTAGATAAAGCTGCCCATTATATTATTAATTTTAATTAGATTCTTTGCCTCCTTATGTTCTTTGATCTGAGCTAAGTAATTAAGCTGATTTTACTTTCTAATTGTATTATAGTGCATGTCTTGCTAAGTCCAAAGGAAAAAGAATCCATAGGGTCTAGATATATACTGCTTTTTTGTGGGTATCCTGTCTATAGAAAGGTGTTCTGGTGTAAGAATACATTTTGAAATGTATTTGACTACGGCAACAGTGTTGATCTTTCCAGGGAGAATGTAAAACATGATTTCTTACATTTATGTAATGTATCCTGCTGAGTCCTTACTTTTTAAAGCAGGGGCTTTTGGAATCCAGAAGGAAGAAATTTTCTAGTGTAAAGAATTTAAATGATGCCAGTATATAGAAAGGGATTTAGGGGCCCAGAAGACAAAATGTTCCCAGCTTAAAGAGGGCAGTGTCCTTCTGTCAAGATAAGACTAGACTGCTAGACTATGGCTGTGAGACAGATCTATGATTTGACAGTGCAGCTTTATCTTGAACCATCTGTTGGAAACTTTGAATACTTGAAGATGACTTTTGAGGTTGACAAAAGGAAAATAGTTAAATTGAATTGAGTACTCATATTCAAGGCATGGCAATAAGTATTTTAATATAAATCAGTAAATCATTTCATTTAACCTTAATATCCCCTGCTTTGGGGTAAATATTTTGCTTAAGTCCATTTTACAGAAAACTGTAAAGAAAACTGAAGCATAGACACAATGTGACTTGACTCTGCTGCTACGTATCAGATGTACCAAAGATGAACCAATATGTGTGTAACTCCAAAGTTTATGTATATTTCAATCACTACCTCTCTATAGCAATTCTAGTTTAATCACGAGTTTCAGGAACCTGTCTCAGACTCCATTTTCTTACTTATAATGTGGAGCCTGATATGCCTTCAACTCTTAGTGGTATTGTACAGATTTGAATTATTCATATTTTAAGTATGATTAGTGTGACATCATCAGATTTTAGAATAGGCTATTCAATATGTTGCTTCTTTATCCTGAAACCACAGCTAAATGGAGGAATTATCTGGGGCTTGAATACAATAGCCTTTAATCAACACATTGATAACTTTTTTTTTTAAGATTTTATTTATTTATTTGTCAGAGAGAGAACAAAAGCGAGCACAGGCAGACAGAGTGGCAGGCAGAGGCAGAGGGAGAAGCAGGCTCCCTGCCGAGCAAGGAGCCCGATGTGGGATTCGATCCCAGGACGCTGGGATCATGACCTGAGCCGAAGGCAGCCGCTTAACCAACTGAGCCACCCAGGCGTCCCACATTGATAACTTCTTAACTGGTCTTCTTGCATCC
>ML110379.1:27389-40645 GCA_003697995.1 Taxidea taxus jeffersonii | reverse complement strand
TAACTTTAAAGTTTTGAAGGATGTTTTACTTTAATACAAATTGTAACAAACAAAGTTATTGATTAAAGGAAGAAATCACTCAGTACATTTGAAATCAATACCTATACATATTTAACATCTACTGGTATTTATTTTCACTGCTGGTCAGGAGTGTATATCCTACCAAGACATACATGAAATATTTTAGCACTTCTAGTGATACAGTATGGTGTGGTAAGTTACCTTGATATGAGAAATGAGGTTTATTTATTAATTGTTGAGGTTTATTTATAGTACAACTATAACAGAACAACAGCCTTTCTAAATATCAAGAAATTCTTCCATGGCTTACTACAATAGCTTTGTATTAATCTTTTTTTTTTTTTTTAAGATTTTATTTATTTATTAGTTAGAGAGAGAGAGCACAGGTAGACAGAGGCAGAGGGAGAAGCAGGCTCCCTGCCGAGCAAGGAGCCCGATGTGGGACTCGATCCCAGGACACTGGAATCATGACCTGAGCCGAAGGCAGCCGCTTAACCAACTGAGCCACCCAGGCGTCCCTTTGTATTAATCTTTAATGAGACAATTGTGTAAAGCACTTGCTAAATTTCAAGGGACTTAATACGTAAACTACAACTTGATTATAGGATGTGATTTAAATTATAAATGATTTTTCTTTTTTTAAGATTTATTTATTTATTTATTTAGAGAGTGTGTGTATATGAGTGGGGGGAGGGGTAGAGGAGAGGGAGAGAGAGAACCCTCAGCCACACTCCCTTCTGAGCATGGATCCAGACACAGGGCTCAGTCCCAGAACCCTGAGATCATGCCCTGAGTCTGACAAGAGCTGGACCGTCGGTTGTTCCATCAACTGAGCCACCCAGGTGCCCTGAAAGTATACGTGACTTTCCAAATGAAGTTATGAATTGTTGAACTTTTCATTTAAAATATTGTTATTACTTTCTCACATGGCTTTACAAACACATGTAATGAATGAAAACAACATTTTTCATCTGGTATGTGATAAAAATTTCCATAAGTGACTATAAAAATAACAAATATGACATACTGGGAAAACTGGATGAGAATGAGATATATTTTTAAATAATAGATTCTACTTAATGAATTGGAAAACTGGAGGTTTGCTAGATCATAATATGAAGAAAAAATAGTTTGTGTTTTACTGAACACCTGTCTGTGCATTTAATTTATAATTATATTATTTTATGCAAAATGTGCATAATATTTCTTTTGAGGTAGAAGAATTTAGATGAATTAAAATGGCATCCCCAGGAAAAGAAATTTAACACATTTAACATTTAATATTTTACTATAGGTTTTATCCTATCCCAGCATACATAAAATGGGTCATGCACATGCCCATCACCCATGACTATCTGAGAGGGTCAAGTCAGGATGTTTATGCTTTCAGACCAATAATGGAACAGCACCTTGAGTTTGGTTAGCTGTTCAAACTTCTCTGTCTATTCAACATTCTGCTTTTCTATTGCTAATGTTCATTACCTCAAATTGGCCAAAACATATGTTTTTGTGTTCTATGAAAATTCCATCTTCTGTTGACAAATGTTCTTATGTCCTCAGAGTTCCCAAATGTATGTCTTGATGAAACACTGCCTCATAATCTTTATTACCAAATTTAAGAAATGTTTCTTATCTCCAGAGAAATTTTAGATAGTTGCCATTTAAATAAATTTAGGAACTCTATTATTAGCTGAGATATAATACTATTCATTATTTCATCATGCCCTGGCCTTCATAAAGAACATAAAAATATCTAATAAAAAGTTTCAGATTGCTAAGTACACATCAGAATCTGGGGTATATGGTATTACTGAATGAGATTTCTCTCTTTAGGAAGACTTAAGTTCATAGTTCAACAAAATGAATGCCACATATGACCCACAATTAATATTATTTTCAATAGTGAAAAGTTGAAAGCTGTCCCTTTAAGATCGGGAACAATAAGAGGGTATCTGCTGTCACCACTCCTTTTCAAAATGGTAGTAAAAGTCCTAGCCAGAGCAATTAGTCAAGAAAAGGAAACAAAAGGCATCCAGATTGGAAAGGAAGAAGTAAACTTTTCTCTCTTTGCAGATGATATAATCTTACATATAGAAAATCCAGAAGAGTCCACTAAAAAAATAAATTCAGTTTTAATAATTAATTGTGTGTTTGTGTGTGTGTGTGTGTGTGTGTGTGTGTGTGTGTATTTATTTATTTATATATGATGGAATGTTATTCAGTCTCTAAACAGAAGGAAACCCTGCCATTTGTGATAACATAGATGGATCTTGATGGTATTGTGCTAAGTGAAAAAGCCAGATGGGGAAGGACAAATACTGTATGATCTCACACATGAAATCTAAAAGACATCAACAGAAACAGAGAATAGAATGCTGGTTGCCAGGGACTAAAAAGTGGAGGAAAAAAGGAAACAGTCAAAAGTAACAAACTTTCAGCTTTAAGAGGAATAATTTTCAGAGCTCTAGTGTGAAGCATGGTGACTATATCATATTATATACTTGAAAGTTGCTATGACAGCAGAGCTTTACTGCTCTCACCATAGCAACAACAACAACAACAAAAATGGCAGTTGTATAAGGTAGAGGCTATGTTAACTAATCTTATTGTGGTAAATACTTTACAATATATACATGTACCAAATTATCATATTGTAAGCCTTAAGTTTACACAATGTTATATGTCATATATCCCAGTAAAGCTGAGGGGAAAAAAGATCAAAGTTTAAGACTATCACACAATTCATTTTATTTTAAGTCAAGAGTGTAGCAGAGCAAGCATTTCCCAAATCCATGTTAACTAAGTTGGTACTGCACTTAACATGAAAGAGGGAACTCTGAATGTCTACTTTCATTTTTGTATTATCATTAAGAGTATATGAACAATAATTATGTTGAGTAAATTGAAATTTTAATTAATTAAATGTTTCCTCTAGGATAACTGTTTTCATAAATTTTATGAAAATGTGTAAATCTTTTAATACCATTTTTTATACTGTATAATGTATGATTGTTCTTTTGACAGTGAGCATGATATTTAAAATAGGCAGGTTATGAAAATGAACTGGCAGCTGCTGCTGAGGAAATGCAAGAAAGACTCTGAACAAATATATTTCCTAATGAAAAGAAAACTATTTTATCCATGAGCATGGAATGTTTGTCCATCTTTTTGTGTCTTCTTCAATTTCTTTCATGAGTGCTCCGTAGTTCCTCAAGTACAGATCTTTTACCTCTTTGGTTAGGTTTATTCCCAGGTATCTTATGGGTTTTGGTGCTATTGTAAATGGAATTGATTCTCTAATTTCCCTTTTTACAGTATCATTGTTAGTGTATAAGAAAGCAACTGGTTTCTGTGCATTGATTTTGTATCCTGCCACATTACTGAATTGCTATGAGTTCTAGTAATTTGGGGTTGGAGTCTTTTCAGTTTTCCACATAAAGTATCATGTCATCTGTGAAGAAAGAGAGTTTGACTTCTTCTTTACCAATTTGAATGCCTTTTATTTCTCTTTGCTGTCTGATTGTTGTTGCTAGGACTTCTAGTACTATGTTGAACAATAATGGCAAGAGTGGGCACCCTTGTCATGTTCCTGATCTCAGTAGGAAGGCTCTCAGCTTTTCCTCATTGAGAATGATATTCGTTGCGGGTTTTTCATAGATGGATTTTATAAAGTTGAGGAATGTCCCCTCTATACCTATACTCTGAAAAGCTTTAATCAGGAAAGGATGCTGTATTTTGTCAAGTGTTTTTTTCTGCACCAATTGACCCATATCGTTCCCTCTTCTCTTACTGATTTGTTCTATCACATTGATTGATTTGTGAATGTTGAACCAGCTTTGCATCCCATGGATAAATCCCACCTGGTCATGGTGGGTAATCTTCTTAATGTGCTGTTGGATTCTATTAGATAAGTTATTGCTGAGAATCTTGACATCCATATTCTTCAGGGATATTGGTCTGAAATTCTCCTTTTTGATGAGGTTTTTGGCTGGTTTGGGAATCAAGCTAAAGCTGGCTTCATAGAAAGAGTCTGGAAGTTTTCCTTCTGTTTCTATTTTTTAAAACAGCTTCAGTGGAATAGGTATTATTTCTTCTTTAAATAAACATTGTTCAAATGTCTATGCTGCCCAGAGCAATCTATACTTTCAACACCATCCTGGTCAAAATACCATCAGCATTTTTCAAAGTGCTGGAACAAACAATCCTAAAATACCTATGTAACCAGAAAAGACTCTGAATCACCAAGGAGATGTTGAAAAAGAAAAACAAAGCTGGGGGGATCATGTTGCCTGATTTCAAGCTTTATTACAAAGCTGTGATCACCAAGACAGCATGGTACTGACACAAAAACAGACACATAGACCAATACAACAGAGTAGAGAGCCCAGATATGAACCCTCAATTCTATGGTCAAATAATCTTCAACAAAGCAGGACAAAATATCCAGTGGAAAAAAGAAAGTCTCTTCAATAAATGGTGCTGGGAAAATTGGACAGCTATATACAGAAGAATGAAACTTAACCATTCTCTTACACCATACACAAAGATAAACTCCAAATGGATGAAAGACCTAAATGTGAGAGGAATCCATCAAAATCCTAGAGGAGAATATAGGCAGTAACCTCTTTGACATTGGCCACAGCAACTTCTTTCAACATATGTCTCCAAAGGCAATGGAAACAAAAGTGAAAATGAACTTTTGGGACTTCATTAAGATCAAAAGCTTCTGCACAGCAAGAAAGAAACAGTCAACAAAACAAAGAGGAACCCTACGAAATGGGACAAGATATTTGCAACTGACAGTACAGACAAAGGGTCACTATCCAAGTTCTATAAAGAACTTTTCAAACTCAACACCCAAAAAACAAATAATTAAGTCAAAAAATGGGCAGAAGATATGAACAGACACTTCTCCAAAGAAGACATACAAATGGCCAACAGATACATGAAAAAGTGTTCATCATCATTAGCCATCAGGGAATTTCAATTCAAAATCACATTGAGATATCACCTTACACCAGTTAGAATGGCCAAAATTAACAAGGCAAGAAACAACAAATGTTGGAGAGGATGTGGAGAAAGGGGAACCCTCTTACACTGTTGGTGGGAATGCAAGTTGGTGCAGCCACCTTGGAAAATAGTGTGGAAGTTCCTCAAAAAATTAAAAATAGAGCTACCCTATGACCCAGCAGTTACACTACTGAGTATTTACCCTGAAGATACAGATGTAGTGAAAAGGGCCTTATGCACCACAATGTTCATAGAAGCAATGTCCACAATAGCCAAACTGTGGAAAGAGCAGAGATGCCTTTCAACAGACAAATGGATAAAGAAGATGTGATCCATATATACAATGAAATATTACTCAGCCATCAGAAAGGATGAATACCTAACTTTTGCATCAACATGGGTGGGACTGGAGGAGATTATGCTGAGTGAAATAAGTCAAGCCAAGAAAGTCAATTATCATATGGTTTCACTTACTTGTGAAACAAAAGGAATAACATGGAGGACATTAGGAGAAGGAAAGGAAAAGTGAAGGCAGGGAAATTGGAGAGGGAGATGAACCATGAGAGACTGTGGAATCTGAGAAAGAAATAGAGGGTTTTAGAGAGGAGCAAGGAGGGGGGGTGGGTTGGCCAGGTGATGGGTACTAAGGAGGGCAGGTATTGCATGGAGCACTTTGTGTTATAGGTAAACAATGAATCTTGGAACACATAAAAAACTAATGATTTACTGTATGGAGACTAACATAACATAATAAAAAATAAAAAAAAGAACTTTGAGAAAAAGGAAAATGCTTTTCTTTAATAGACTAGTCAGAAGTTACATCCTTTTTTATTAGGGAAAAAAATCCACATTCACAACTATATGACTCCATTAATTTAATTTTTTTCTTTTATCACTCAGAGAAAGGGAAGATCTAAAGAAGGGCATGGAAGTACAGTCTTAAGGAAATGATCTAAAGAAGCTCAAACCACTGGAAAGGGAATTTCCCTAGACTGACTGAGAAGAAAATTATTCATAAAATTAAACATCCAGAGTTTGCATGTAGGTGACAAAATAAGAATATTGGCAGCAAGATTTTATTTAGCAACATAAGTCTTTTTAGCTAAATATAAGATGTGAGTATAAAGAAATGTGATTGGTTAAGAAAAATGCATAACGAAAAGTAATAAAAGCCATCCAGATCAGTAAGGAAGAAATAATTTTACTATTTGCAGATGACATGATATTTTGTATAGAACACCGGAAAGACTCCACCAAAAAACTGCTAGTAGAAGGAGGCACAAGATAGCAGAGAAGTAGGAAACCCTGTTTCAACTGGTCCCCAAAGTGAGCTAATTATCTACCAGAACACTCTGAACACCCATGAAATCAGCCTGAGATGTAGGATTATACACTTATGGATCTCTACAGTGGCAGAAGATACCAGTGGAGAGGTAAAGCAGAGTGGGAATGCTCCAACTAATATCGGAGGATAAACAGAAGGGGGAGAGAGCCACCAGAAGAGACGCATTGGAAAGTAATACCCCAATATGAGAGTGCCCTGTGATTGGAGACCAGCATTAACTTGGAGTCTGGTTAAAAGCACTCAAAGAGTCGTGGGCACAGTTCTAAGTCCATGGTCCCAGAACAGCCACCTCCCATGACCACCCATGCCAGAAAGAGTGTGGTGGCATCACAGCTCAGTTGGGAACACTCCCGCCCCCACATGAGGAAGTCTGGTGACAGCACCAGCCTGTGTTCCCTAGAACTTTTGCACACTGTGCAGCTAGGGTTTGACCCACTCCCTGCCCACACGTGAGAAAGCTCCCTACAAAGGCTAGCCAGCGGTCTCTAGGACTGGCCGAGGGTCTGGATTCTCCCAGCTGGGGCCAGAAGGAACTCATTGCTATATCTTGAAGTAGCACCTGAGGTCTGGACTCCAAACAGCAGTCCCAGAAAAGACAGCCACCGGACGCAGGCTCGCTGGACCAATATTGCTCGCAGTTTTAGTAGCACGGGGGTGCGGAAACAAGCAAGCAATTCGGGCAACCCCTGAGACAGTGGCTAGGGATGTGCTCTTCCTGCGGGAGGTTGCATGGCTTAGCGGAGTTTGCAGAGGGGGAGTCTGTGTGTTCTGAACCACCCAGAGGAGAGCAGACTGAGTCTTCTCTCTGAGACAGAGGTCTGGCTGCAATTTGCTTTCCACTAAACCTCTGAAAAGCCACAAAAAGCCACCAAAGGAAGAAAGAAAAAAAAAAAACCCTTCAGAGAACAAAAGCCTAAAAAACTGGTTTCCACAGAGCCCTGCCGTTTGATAGCAGGAAGGAGCACTCCACCCAACCAAGACTCACTAAAAATCAACATGGCAGGCTCCTCCTCCAAAAGCCAGCAAAAAGAATGAGAGGACAACCACCATAGGGTCCCCATAAAACTGTAAAACCCCAATATCAGGGGAAAAAAGATATTAAGCTCCCAGTATTGCCCTAAAACCTGTGTATTTCATAGAAACAACTTTTATTTTTAATTTGTTCTCACTATTTTTGTTGTTTATATTTTTAACCTACTTGCCATTACAACTAGAGGTTTAATACAACATATTCCAAAATAACCTTTTAACTTGAACTTTTTTCATACATATACCTGAGTTTTTCTTTTTCTTTTCTATTTTTTTAATATACATACAGATATAAGCTAAAAGTTAATCCTCTTTCCCTAATCAACACTACCACTATATATAAACCAGTTTTAATCTTTCTTTATCTCTTGAAATTTAAGTCCTTTAACAAAGACATCATGATACACCCAGGAAGAAACAAAATAACCTTCCTTGCCCACATCAAGGATCTATAACCACCCTCTGATATTTTTCTTGTGTCAGTGCTTCTGTGTATTTGTTTTTGTTCAAATATTAAATAAATCTTATCCTTGGGGTTCATTTTGGCTGAGTTTTTTTTTTCTTGTCATTTACATTTGTCGATCTTTTTGTTTGCCCGTTTTTGTTTGTATACATTATAAATCTTACCTTTGTGGCCCATTCTGGCTGGGTCTTCTTCTTCTTCTTTTCTTTTAATCTCTCTTTCTCTCTTTCATTCTTTTTTCTTTCTTTTTGGTGGTGACTTCCAATTGCTCAGACACATTCCAGGGTGCCCCTTGCCCAGATCACAATTGATATATTCAGTTACACATCCCCTCAATCAATTCTCACTAAAATGACTAGGAGGAGGAACACCCAACAGAAGAAAAATTCAGAGACTGTGCCTTCTCCATCAGAACTATTGGATATGGACATAAACAATATGTCAGAAAGGGAATTCAAGCTAACAATTATTCAGGCAATGGTTAGGTTGGAGAAAACCATTAGTGACAACATGAAATCACTAAGGGCAGAAGTGAAAGCTGCCTGGGAAGAAGTTAAAAATGCTATCAATGAGATCCAATCTGATCTAAGTACTCTAACAGCTATGATAACCAAGGCAGAAGATAGAATTAGTGACCTAGAAGACAAACTGATAGGGAAAAAGGATCAGGAGGAGGCATGGAAAAAAAACAGCTTAGAACCCATGAAAACAAAATTAGGGAAATAAATGACACCATGAAAGTTTCCAATGTCAGACTTATTGGGATCCTTGAGGGGGAAAACAGAGAAAGAAGACTAGAAGATATAGTTGAGCAAATTCTCGATGAAAATTTTCCCAACCTGGGGAATGGAAGCAGTGTTCCTGTCCTAGATATAGAAAGAGAACCTTTCAAGATCAATGAATCTAGAAAGACCTCAAGGCACTTGATTGTAAGACTGATGAATCATAATTTTAAATAAGAGCTTTTGAGAGCAGCTGGGGGAAGAGATTCCTTATGTACAGAGAAAAGTCCATCAGAATAATGTCAGACCTGTCCACAGAAACCTGGCAGAAAGGGTAGGCAAGACATATTCAGAACACTAAATGAGAAGAACATGCAACCAAGAATACTTTATCCAGCAAGGCTGACATTCAAAATGGATAGAGAGATAAAGAGCTTCCATGACCGGCAGGGTTTAAAAGAGTATGGGACCGCCAAGCCAGCACTACAAGAAATATTAAGGGGGGTTCTACAAAAGAAGAAAGAACCCAAGAGTGTCATAGAACAGAAATTTTTGGAGACAATCTATAGAAACAAGGACTTCACAGGCACCACAATGTCAATAAAAACGTATCTCTCAATAATCGCTCTCAATGTGAACAGCCTAAATGCTCCCATAAGAAGGCACAGGGTTGCAGATTGGATAAAACAACAGGACCCAGGGCACCTGGGTGGCTCAGTGGGTTAAGCCTCTGCCTTCAGCTCGGGTCATGATCTCAGGGTCCTGGGATCGAGCCCCGCATCAGGCTCTCTGCTCAGCAGGGAGCCTGCTTCTTCACCCTCTCTCTCTACCTGGCTCTCTGCCTACTTGTAACCTCTGTCTGTCAAATAAATAAATAAAATCTAAAAAAAAAAATTATTAAAAAAAACCAGGACCCATCCATATGCTGTCTACAAGAGACCCATTTGGAAGTTAAGAATACATTCAGACTGCAAGTGAAGGGATAGAGAAGCATCTTTCATGCCAATGGGCCTCAATAGAAAGCTGGGGTAGCGACTCTCATATCAGATAAATTAGATTTTAAACCAAAGACTGGAGTCAGAGATAAAGAAGGACACTACATCATTCTTAAAGGCTCTATCCACCATGAAGATCTAAGTTTTGTAAATATTTATGCACCCAATATGGGAACAGCCAACTACATAAGACAACTGTTAATCAAGTTAAAGGGTGATATTGATATGAATACATTAATAGTAGGGAATCTTAACACACCACTCTCAGTAATAGACAGATCATCCAAGGAGAAAATCAATAAGGAAACAAGAGCATTGAGTGACACATTTGACTAGATGGACCTCATAGATATATACAGAACATTCCATTCTTAAACAACAGAATACTCATACTTCTCGAGTGCACATGGAATGTTCTCTAGAATAGACCACATACTGGGTCACAAATCAGGGCTCACCCAACACCAAAAGATTGAGATTATTTCCTGCATATTCTCAAACCACAATGCTTTGAAACTGGAACTCAACCACAAGAAAAAGTTTGGATGGAATTCAAACACCTGGAAGCTAAAGACCACCTTGCTTAAGAACATGTGGATCAACCAGGAAAGCAAAGAAAAACTTAAACAATTCATGGAAACCAATTAGAATGAAGACACATTGGCCCAAAACCTATAGGAATACAGCCAAAGCAGTCTTAAGAGGGAAGTACATAGCCATGCAACCTCCCTCAAAAAAATGGAAAAATCCAGGATACACCAGCTCTCCTCACACCTTAAAGAACTGGAGAATCAACAACAAATTAAGCCAATCACACAGAAGAAGAAGAGAAATAATCAAGATTAGAGCAGATATCGATAAGATAGAAATTAGAGATACAATAGAACACATCTATGAAACTAGAAGCTGGTTTTTTGAAAGAATCAATAAGATCTATAAACCATCGGTCAAAGTAATACACAACAGAGAGGACCCAAATTAATAAAATTATGAATGAAAAGGGAGAGATCACAACTAATACCAAGGAAATAGAAACAATCATCAGAAATTATTATCAGCAGTTATATGCCAATAAGTTAAGCAACCTAGATGAAATGGATTCTTTCCTGGAAAACTATAAACTTCCAAAACCAAATCAGGAAGAAACTGACAACCTGAATAGACCAATATCTAGAAATGAGATTGAGGCAGTGATCAAAACCTTCCAAAAAACAAGAGCCCAGGACCTGATGGATTCCATGGACTATTCTAACAAACATCCAAAGAAGAAATAATACCTATTCTCCTGAAGCTGTTTCAAAAAATTGAAGCAGAGGGAAAACTTCCAGACTATTTTTATGAAGCCAGCATTACCCTGATACTCAAACCTGGCAAAGATCCCACCCAAAAGGAGAATTTCAGGCCAATACCTCTGAAGAATATGGATGACAAGATTCTCAATAAGATCCTAGCTAATGGGATCCAAAAGGACATTAAAAAGTTTATCCACCATGAGGAGGAAGGATTTATCCAAGGAATGCAAAGGTGGTTCAACATCACAAATCAATCAATGTGATAGAACAAATCAGTAACAGAAAAAAGAAGAAACACATGGTCCTCTCAATTGATGCAGAAAAAGCATTTGACAAGATACAGCAACAGTTCCTGACTAAAAACCTTCAATGTATAAGGATAAAGGTAACATTCCTCAACTTCATAAAATCTATCTGTGAAAAGCCCACAGCAAATATAATCCTCAATGCAGAAAAGCTGACAGGCTTCCTTTGAGATCAAGACCATGACAAGGATGTCCACTCTCACCACTGTTGTTCAACATAGTACTAGAACTCCTAGGAATAGCAAACAGACAGCGCAAAGAAATAAAAAGTATTTGGAGAGAGGAGTCAAGATGGTGGAGGAGTAGCAGGCTGAGAGGACATCTAGCAGCAGGAAATCAGCTAGATAGCTTATCAAACCATTCCGAACACCTATGAATCCAAAAGGAGATTGAAGAGAAGAAGAGCAACAATTCTAGAAACAGAAAATCGACCACGTTCTGAAAGGTAGGACCAGCAGAGAAGTGAATCCAAAGCGACGGGAAGATAGACCCTGGGGGAGGGTCCAGCTCCTGGCAAGCGGCATAGAAATGGAGCACAAAATCAGAATTTTTAAAAGTCTGCTCCACGGAGAGACATCCCTCCAGAGGCTAAACTGGGGTTAAGACCTCGCAGGGACAGCGTGGACTCAGGTCCCATGGGGTCACAGAAGGATCGGGGGTGTCTGAGTGTTGCAGAGCTCACAGGTGTTAGAGCGGGGAAGCTGGCTGCGAAGACAGAACTGAGGAGTGAGCTCTCAACTCGGGGTTACCTTGAACCATAATCTGTGACACGGGCCAGTGCTCTGTGTGTGGGGTCCCCACAAGATCCAGGGAGACTCCAACCTGGGAGATCCCAGAGATCTGCAGGGTTTAGAGACTCCAGGTGGAGGTCTGTGCCAGAGACAGAGATGCTTGGTCACAGGCTGGGTGACCTCTGAGCGTGGCCATAGGCCAGTGAGACATGAGTGATTACACGCGATTTTCTCCTAGCACGGCTGGAGGCCGGGGACACGGGAGTGATTAAGTGCTTTTCTCTGAGGGCGCACTGAGCAGTAGGTCCCCCAGCTCTCGGCTCCTCCGGGCCGGAGATTGGGGGGCCGCCATTTTCATTCCTGTCCTCCAGAACCCTACAGAAAGCATTCAGGGAACAAAAGCTCCCGAAAGCAAACCCGAGAAGATTACTTAGCCTGGCCGCTGGTAAGGGCGGTGCAATTCCGCCTGGGGCAGAGACACTTGAAAATCACTACAACAGGCCCCTCCCCCAGAAGATCAACAAGAAATCCAGCCAAGACCGACTTCACTTACCAAAGAGAACAGCAGAATTCCAGAGGAGGAGAAAGCAAAGCATGGAATTCATGGCTTTCTCCCCATGAATCTTTAGTTTTGCAAAATTAATTAATTTTTTAAATTTTTTTCTCTTCTGCTAATTTTTTTAAACTTTTACCATTTCCTCTTATAACATTTTTAACTAGTTTATCTTAATAACTTTCTTTAAAAAAATCTTTTTTGAACCTTTATTATTATAGTCATATTTTATCCATTATTGTATCTAACTTTATTCTTTCTATACACATAGGGGTTTTTTTCTTCTAAAAAATTTGGAGTACAACTTCTTCTAATAGATCAAAATGTACCCTAAATCTAGCACTGGGCTTGATCTATTCTCCAGCCCAAGCAAGTTCTCTCCACTTCCTTTTTTTTTTTTTTCTCCCTACCAATTACCTTATCAATTCCTTTGTTAGAAATTAAAAAAAAAATTATAGTCATATTTCATTCCTTCATTGTGTTTACCCTTATATATGTTTTTCATTCTTTAAAGTTTTGGGAGGTAGTTTCTTCTGAGACCAAAATACTCCCCAAATTACGTGGGTGACCCTGTTCTAGTTACCAGTCTAATATAAATATATATATTTTTTCTTTATTTGTGTTCTCTTTTTTCCATTTTTTTCCTCTTTTCTGAATGTCTTTTTACCCCCTTTCTCCCGCCCCCCCAAGATTTAGAGTCTCTTCTGATTTGGTTAAAGCACATTTTCCTGGGGTCTTTGCCACCCTTTTAGTATTTCATTTGCTGCTTCATATATTCTTATCTGGACAA
>ML110379.1:0-16453 GCA_003697995.1 Taxidea taxus jeffersonii | reverse complement strand
AAAGGGTGATATAATAAAAACACATGATTACTTGATATTTACTCAACAGTCAATTTCTATCCTCTTTTCTCTGTCATGAACAAAACCAAACTGCCAAATCCTTAACTAGTACATTCACTGCCTTTTCAAAATTGTTTCTAATTTACAAGTCCCACTTTCACATATAATCTATCCTTTACTCAAACTTAACTCCTTGGGGCCCCTGGGTGGCTCAGTGGCTTAAGCCTCTGCCTTCAGCTCAGGTCATGATCTCAGGGTCCTGGGATCGAGCCCCACATTGGGCTCTCTGCTCAGCAGGCAGCCTGCTTCTTCCTCTCTCTCTGCCTGCCTCTCTGCCTACTTGTGATCTCTGTCAAATAAATAAATAAAATCTTTAAGAAAAAAAAAAAAAACTTAACTCCTTAAGCATGCTTCTCGCAATCGTTCCTGTCTTTTATTCATGTAGTGTGCTCTAATAAAGTACACTGCCCTAAAACTCATTTAATCTATTACAATTTCACACATTATTCACTGTTCAAGTAGGAAGTACCATTGAAAGAAGCTCCTACATCCAGATGGGTGTGAGTCCTTCCTTTATGCTCTAATATAACAAGATTGCTACCTCTTTGGACACTTCTTCACATCATAAACAACATTTATAACATTTATGTATTTATTTTTTTATTTGTGGGCAGGAGCAGTAGTTTATATTAAAGTCTTTCACAGTAGATGCCCCTAGTTGATATTCAAAAGAGGAGTTTGGAGTAACTGTCTGTGAAATAAGAACTACAAAATTGTTCTGCATTCCATCTAAAATTTGTAATACAAACAGATTCTCAAGAAGCTCCACAGTGTGAAGAATTTTGAAGTCAATGCTCTTTTCTACTTAAATCAAAAAATAAAATGTTCTGTACTATCATGCTCTTTGTTTTAAAAAATCCAATATGAAAATACTAAAACCAACTTTTTGCTGAACTCTTTTTTGTAACGTATTTATCCTGTTTTTATTTGTGACATTTGAGTATCTTTCAAATTAAACAAATTTATCTTACTTTTTCTATCCTGCTTTTAAAAAATCCACCAAAAAAATGCACCTCACATCTTTGATGCTGTTCATATCTTAAGTGATAAAAGACTTGCATTGTCATTTTTGACAACTGGATTTAAACTATCACATACTATATTATTATTATTATCTTTTAAAATTGCTGTTTAATTTTTACTTTTTCATAGCTCCCTCCACAATAATCTGGCATATTATGGTATTAATAATTTGGTAATACTGTTGCTACTTTGCAGTATGTTCTTACATAAATTTGTAATCATTTTGTACATATAACTGTTTAGTTTGTTTTTTTTTAGATTTAGTATTACAACAAAAAGTGCATCTCCACATTATCACATATGCTTTGTTGGTACCATTTTTAATGCCTATAGATAGGCTATAACCATCCTCCAAGTTTGGGGTATTTAGAATTGTTTCTTATTAAGTTAATTTTTTGTTATCTTTAGTTTTCTTTCCTTTTACTGAGTTTGCTTTTCACATTGACCTTAATTGTATAAATTGAATCAATTTCATTTAATTAATTAGAGTATCCCCTCTTCTGTACCTTTTTCTGTGTCTTAAAGGTTTATACCATAACCCCAAAGGTTTATGCCATGTTTCCTAATTTAGGAATTCTGCTCTTCAGCAACTGAGTCATGAGGCAGAACATTCTTCTTAATGAGGCCATGTATGCACCTCAGATCAGCTGGTTTGAGTCCCACCTTTTCCTTATCTTGGCTTTCTCACTTGGGCTGCTGTGCTTCTCTGTATGTCTGCCTTCTCAGCCTATATAGCAAGGGTGATGATAGCAGCTTCCTTAAGATGGAGGATTAAATTAGCAAATATATATAAATCACAAGTTCATGCAATAGGTTTATAATAGATGTATTAATATACCAGGAGCCCCCAGTGGCCTGCCACAGAACTAATGTTCTTGGCTGTGTCTTGGTCGATATTTTTGATTAATGGCTTGGCTGAAGAAATTAATATGCTAATTACATCTGGAGATAAGATGAGCAGAGATGTTAAAGCTCCATGAGCAGCATGGTCTGTTGGGTTAGATAATCTGAAAAGATTTATGAACCCTGAAAAGTTAAATTATGAGCATGCCTACGAATCTAGGATTTAAAGGCTTAACATATTTTCACCTTTATAATGATTAAATGTATAATGAAAAATGTCTTAGTATGTCAATGATACATCAATAAAAAAAGAAAACCATGCCCTTTTAAAAAAATGAGGTATAATTGACATGGAATATTATATTAGTTTCAGGTGTACAACATAGTAATTCAACATTTATATACATTACGAAATGATCACCATAATCAGTCTGATTACCATCTGGTTCCTTATATAATATTATTGACTGTATTCCCTATGCTGTACTTTATATGCCCATAAGTTATTTTATAGTTGGAAGATTATACTTCTTGGTCTCCTTCACCCATTTTGCCCCCTCACTCTTTTCTCCTCTGGTGAGCACCAGTCTCTTCTTTGCATCTATGAATTTGGGTTTTGTTTTTTGTTTGTTTTAGATGACACGTATAAGTGAAATACAGTGATATATCTTTCTCTCTCTGACTTATTTCACTTAGCCAGATACACTCAAGGTCCATTCATGTTGTTGCAAATCACAAGATCTCATTTTTTTTAATGTTCAAGTAGTATTCCATTGTATATATAGCACATCTTCTTGTCTGTTCATCTATGGATGGACACTTAGACTGTTTCTATAATTTGGCTATTGTAAATCATGCTGCAATAAACATAGGGAGCATATATCTTTTTGAGTTAGTGAGGTTTTTGTTTTGTTTTGTTTTGTTTTGTTTTTTCACATAGATACTCAGTGGTGAAACTACTGAATCACATGGTAGCTCTACTTTTACTTTTTTTGAGAAATCTTTTTGCTATTTTCATAGTGGCTGCATCCTTCCCTGGGCATAATATCTTCATTTATTTTCATTCCAATAGTTTATTTTTGCTTTTGTTGTTCTTACCTTTGAATTCAGATCCAAAAAGACATTGTTAAGATCTTTATCAAGGAGCTTACTACCTATGTTTCCTTCTAGGAGTTTTATGGTTTCAGGTTTTACATTTAAGTCTTTAATTTATTTTGAGTTAATTTTTACATAGTGTATAAGATAGTGGTCCAGTTGCATTCTTTTGCATGTAGCTGTTTAGTTTTCTCAACATCATTTATTGAAGACACTATCCTTTCCTCATTGTATATTCTTGGCTCACTTATCACAAATTAATTGACCAAATATGTGTGGGTTTATTTCTTGGCTCTTTATTCTGACCCTTTGATCTATGTGTTTGTTTTTATGCCAGTACTATCCTGTTTTGATTGCTATGTGGTATAGTTTGGAATTAGGGAACATAATATCTCCAGCTTTGTTCTTCTTCCTCAAAATTGTTTTGTCTATTCAGGATCTTTTGCGATTCCATATAAATTTCTAAATTATTTGTTCTTGTTCTGTAAAAAAAAAAAACATTAAATTGAATCTGTAGATTGAATCCATAGACTGGGTGGTATGGACTCTTTAGCAACATCATTTCTTCCAATCCATGAGCACCTAATATCTTGCCACTTATCTGTGTCTTACTCGGTTTTTATCATCACTATTTTAGTGTTCAGTGCACTGGTCTTTAACCACCTTTGTTCAATTTATTCTTAGATACTTGCATTATTTTTTATAAGATTGTAAATGGGGTTTTTCCTTAATTTCTCTTTCTGATAGTTATTAGTGTGCAGATATGCAAAAGATTTTTCTATATTAATTTTGTATTCTGCAACTTTACTGAATTCTATTGTTAGTTCTAACAGTTTTTTGGTGGAGTTTTAGGGTTTTCTCTATATAGTATCATGCCATCTGCAAATAGTCATTATTATATTTCTTTATCCAATTTGGATGTTTTTTAATTTATTTTGGATTTTTTTTTTTATTATCTAGTTGCTCTGGCTAGGAAGTCCAATCCTATGTTGAATAATAGTGAGGAGAGTAGGCATTCTTGTCTTGCTCCTGATCTTAGAGAGAAAAGCTTTCAGCTTTTTATCATTGAGCATGATATTAGGTGTGGGTTTGTCATTTACAGCCTTAATGATGTTGACTCACATTCTGTTAAGCATTTTTATCCTAAATGGATGTTGAATTTTGTCAAATGTTTTTTTCTGCATCTTTTGAGATGATCATAAGATTTTTGCCTTTCCATTTGTTGATGTGGTATGTCACACTGATTGCAAATGTTGAACCACCCTTGCATCTCTGGAATAAATCTCACTTGATCATGGTGTATAATCCTTTTAATATAGTTTTAAAATCAGCTTTCTGGCATTTTATTGAGAATTTTTATTTCTATGTTCTTCAAGAAGATTGCTCTCTATTTCTTTTTTATGTGGTGTCTATCTGGTTTTGGTATGAGGATAATGCTAACCTTGTAACATGAGTTTGGAAGCATTCCTTCCTCTTCCTTTTTTTTTTTTTTTTTTGAGAAGTTTGATGATAGGTATTAAAACTTTGAATGTTTGGTAGAATTTGCCAATGTAGCCAGAGTTGAGTTTTAAAAAAAAAAATGTATCTGCCAGCCCCTCTGTCTTTCAATAGTTTCCTGCCCCTCCAGTAATCACTTTTAGATTTGCAAATGAATCCCCTTCACATACAGCCCAGGTGCTTTTCACACTGCTAATTTTTTGCTGGGTTTCAGAGTGAGTAAAACTACACATGAGTCCTTTAAGGAGGGAATCTCAGTTTCCTATAACACTTTGGATGTTAGTCCTGTTGTTTTTCTAAGCTAGATATTTTGAGATCTCACCTCTTTGGTATATATCCCAGAGGTTGGTGTGCCTGATGTGGGGCACCAACATCTTACTACTCCAGAAAAAGGGTCAGACTAGTGAGCTTCCTCCCTATTGTGTGTTGCTGCACTGGGGGTGGGACTTTTGATGAGACTGTATCTCTGCCTCTCCCACCCATCTCAATATGGTCTTTTAATCCTTTATTGTGGAGAAGGAATTCATCTAGTTTTCAGAGGGAAATGATTCATATGTAGCTATAGATTTTGTGTGTCCTGGGATGAGGTGGCTCGGGATCTTCCTATGCCACTATCTTGTGAGGTACTGTTCAAATTGTAGATGCCACATGGAAAGTAACTGTAAAACTTGATTTTTCCAACGCGGTCTTTTTCCAAGCCAGTCTTCATGTCAGTCCTCAAGTGCACGTCAGTTTGTTCTGTTTCTTTTTGAAATTGAGACTATTTCATATCTGGTTTTATCTTCTCACAGCCACACATTTCTTACTACTCTCTCTCTTAACATGTTTGCTCTGACTTGGCAAGTAAGAGTGATCTTACTGTTTTTCTATTGAACTAGGTAGAGAAATAGCCTTGTACTATCTCCATAGATAGCTGGCCTTCCCAAGTCATTTATCAGTTCCTATTACCGTGAATATAGGAGTAATTGAATTTCTGTATTATCATCACCCACCACTGATGGGACTTGCATTCTTCTCTGTGATGCTTTCCTATCTCTTCCTATTATACAATAACTTCTTTAGGTAATTTATGCTCATTTGAATATTCCAATTCAGTTTTGTGTGATGTGAGGCACACGGATGTTCTGTAATGCCTCTACAAAATATTTCATAGAAAGAAAGAAGTTTAATATACGACAAGCATATAATTACTAGATGTGCTCCAACGTGGAACATATGAGATTATACAGAAATTGAATAGAGAAGCTTCATGTTTATCTTTACTCTGGCTGATAATGGAAAAATGCCTCTAGCTAAACTTAATAAAATATTTCCTGTATGCGACTTTATTTTTCTTCACAAAGTAGGCAAGTTAGGCGTGCCATAGGCTTGATGATTCTTTGAGAAATCAAATACAGAAGTTTAACCCTATTTCAGCAAAGCTTTCCTTCTGTGCTAAGGAGTTGTATTATTAAGTATTCATTGTTCTCCCATTCCAGTCGCTCATACAAATGTCATTAAGCTTGGGGGTCTGGGGTTTTCTGAATGTTGGATTCTTATATCCCTTTGAGACCATGGGAATTTTTAGATCCACAAATTGAGGTTACTGCACGTTAGGTTGACCTTTATGAAAGAACAGGGGAAAGTTGTATCTACTCCACGGTGTCTTTGAGCTCAAAGGTATACTTTGCACTGCTTGTTTATTGTTTTAGCAGCTTACGGAATGAATTCAAACTAATTCCTGCACAAGTCATCATTCACTCCAATTTATGTTAAGTACATGCATAACCCATCCTAGTTCACTCAAAAAAGTATATTTTCCTTTCAAAAATAAGACTTCTTGAAATCATACTACTAAATCCTATAACTAAATATTTCTGGAATCTCTTCTTTCTTTAGTCCACATACTTATAAACTCTCTACTAATTACCAGAGCATACGGATTGTCTCCTCTTTCTCATGCTACGTATACCTTAAATATAAGATCCTTCTTAATCAAAACAACTTTTCCAACTCCTTTATTTACCACCACTCCCATTGAAAATTATTCATAGTTCCCATTACACTGAATGCTCTTCCATATTATTGCTTTTTGCATTCATCCTCTTCCTAATCTTTCCTCCCCTTACCATATGGCCAGCTTCCCACTTAAAAATCAGATTCTGTGATTATCCAATGTCTTATCTACACTAAAATTACTTGTTGTTAATATTTTCATGATCAGTGTACAATATATTTTAATATGTTATAAATGAGCCACAACCAACTTTGCAAGTCTTGTAAAATATCCTACATATATGTGCAATACAATTTAAATCAATTTGAATTCAATCTTATTTAGCAAATTTTTATTATTACTTACTGTGGGATAAGAATTTATTTTATGAGTATATGATTAGTTGTCAAATAGTGATATAATACTTTTATGTAATGTGATTTAGGAATTCAGTTACATATATGAGTGGTCACATCTAATTTATGTGTGTCAACTCATCTCTCCCTTCTTTTTTTTTTTAAGATTTTATTTATTTATATGACACACAGAGAGAGAGACAGCCAGAGAGGGAATATAAGCAGGGGGACTGGGAGAAGGAGAAGCAGACCTCCCACTGAGCAGGATGCCCAATGTGGGGCTCAATCCCAAGACCAAGGATCATGACCTGAGCCAAAGGCAGATGCTTAATGACTGAGCCACCCAGGTGCCCCTCATCTCTTCCTCCTTGAGAAACCAGAACTCCAAGAGCTGTTCCTGCTTATGTTCTAGAGCCTTTATCAGTGAAATTTCTCCAAACCTCATCTCAGTTTTATCCTTCATTGTTGAAGTCCATCTCTATATTTCATTCTTCACTGAAGTTCCCTTTGTCAGAGGTTCTTCCAATTTCCTAATAATGAACCCCAGCTTTTGTTCTTTGTGTCTCTTTTACAAGAGTGAGTGAAAAATATTAAGTAACAGTTTTTATATTACTTACTAAACTATAGTTCTCATTATGAACTGTCATCTCATCATGAAATTGAGTAGTGCTTGCTGTTTAGCTAAGAAAAATAATCTCTAAATATATTATTACATCTGTGGAAAAAGACCATTCTGAGACAAAAGGTGTCTTAGAGACCATATGATCCCATCTATTAAGTTTAGAAATTTAAAACAAAACAAACAAACAAAAACCCATGACAGAGATTAGTTAAAATTCTTGCCTCAAATCATATATGAGGTTAGCAAAATATCCACCGTGAGAGGCCTACTCCCAGAGATTCCCATATAGGGCTCCATTGATTATTATGTAGCATTTCTTAAAAATAAAAGTAGCTAACTGAATGCCTGGTCAGAGATCTGATTTGCACTACAGCAATGAGAGGCCCAGGATCCATGTCTTTAGACATTTTTGCTTCCACTTGAAATTTGGAAAACATCTTTTTTTGCCCTTATTTCTTATACCTGGAGTATATCTTGGGAGTTAAGATTAAGTTTGCTTTTGATTGTTCTGAGAAAACAACTGTCCATTCATACTTCTGTTTGTACAGTCCCTGAATATTGAAAAACTAGATATCTCCTCTTTGAGAATAAGTATAATTTGATGCAAGCAGTGGATACACTGACTTTCTTTGATGCAAACTTGCTTCATGTGAATTATGCAACTGCTCCTGGCAACTATCTGTAGCTGAATTTATATGCTCTGTTAAACATCCGATCATCAAGACAGCTACTGCTACCCCTGCCATCAGAAAAGTATATTTCCCTCTCCTTACATTTAGTATGTGCTTTAAAACCTCACATTTATTCAAGCTTGCTCAGGCCAAGTTTTATATTTCCTCTTAGTGCTGTGCTGATTATTCACCCATGTAACTACACTCAGAATTACCATCAAAATGGAGATATGAGGACCAGCCATAATAAAGATGTTATGAATACTCAAATTTTCAGATCTGAAAATTTCTACTTTAAGAGTCTAGCACATAAATGTCAGAGAAAAGCACTAACCTTTGGATTTATGAAGAGAACTCTGATGCCATCCTGTGGGCAGTAAAGGAAACTCTCAAGTTCTCCTTTTACTAGGGCAGCTATTTTTAATAGCACACAGACCAAAAAAGGTCACAAATGCATCTTCTCTAAGAAACAAACTTCTCTATGTACAAACATGTAGTCTAAACAATATATATTTCAAATGACAATCATTATTAAGATATATAGATATAAATAGATATAGATATAGATAGATATAGATATATAATCTTTAACTACAACCAAGGACCCCTCTCCAAACTGGTTCTTTGAATTCCTGGGATAATCTGAAAGATGATGAGCCAGTTTGAATGACAGAATCTTAACAGCTTTTAAAATTAGTGTCATGATTCTGGGAAGAAGGTTGGGATGGTCACACCTTTTCCTGGATAAATACTGTGACATAGCCTGAAGATAAGAAGAGATACATTCCCCTTTTTTTGTATTATAATCCCCTTCCCGACTCCACACTCTTCACCCCAACCCATACTCTAAATGTGATTGGGTTTGGATAAATCAATGTTGAAGGAAATCAGCCTCCCAAGTGATCTAGCTTTTAATTCAAAGATCTTTACTTTGGAAAAAGTTATTTTTTAATTGGTAATAAATTCTTTTTGTGAACTATCAGTGCCATATTTTAAGTTGAAACTGGATACCTGAATTGTTCTGTGAAGAGTAGTATCAATAGATAAAAGTTGCCAGAAAAGTAAGGAATGCATCCTTTGAAAACTCCCAGGGTAGGGCTGAACTAACCAAGTCATCTAAAAAAGAAGAAAGAAAAAGAAAAGAGAAATCAGGAATATAGTTTCTATTTTCAGCAAAGAGAATAGATTCCTAATTTGAACAGAAGAGAATAGTATCAAAATTCTTGAACATTTCAGGCTAGCTGTATGAATTAGTCAGATTTTACACAAGGGACACAAACCCATCTCATGGAAAGGGAGAGATTTATTGGCCCTTACAATCCAAGAAAGATTAACAGCCCACTTGGTAAAGCACAGACATGCAGCTCAACCTCAGCAACTCATGAACGAGGATATTCAATGCTGTCAGGACCTTCTACATCGATCTACCTTTGTATATTATTTCATCACAAAACTGATTTTTCCTACAAAGTGAGAAACAATGACCACCAATTGCTCCTGAATTTCATATGGACAGCAATCCTCACCTGAAAAAGACTGATCTTTTCAATTTCAAATTTAAAAAAATCATAGGCATATGTAATGTTTTCAGGCTTTGTCAGCTGGGTTTTAGATTTTGTAAAAATTCAGGATTTGGGTTAGAGTAGCTGATTTCAAATCCTAGAGGCAACATGAGAGTTACCTTAACTGAGTTACTTAATTGTTCTTTTGTCAGATTTCTTATCTATAAAGTAGAGACCTCTGCCTTATATACTTACAGCATCCTGAAAATTAAAAAGCACCACGGGAATGAATAACATCATTACTAGTATTAAATGTTAAAGAGATAGAAATTATTAATGTTTTACGCATTACCTTTCCTTGATTTTCAAGGGTCCTTCTAAATAGTTTGTCTTCATCATGTCTGAGACTACAAAAAAAGAATATATATATATATGTATATATATATGTCTGTATATATGTATATATGAATATATGTATATATAGTTGCATATATATATGTAACTGTAACTACACACACACACACACACACACACACACATTCATGTCTAGGTAATTAATGGGACATTTTAGTTCAACTGAACAATTGTTAACTGTCTATGTGCAAAGATGTAGAAGGCCCAGTAAGTGGTAATACTAAGAAAATACATGTAAATTAGTGTTAGCTTTTCAAGGTGTCTCTTTAGGAAGCCATATGTTCATCATTTCAGCCATGCTGATAATAACCCAAATATTTCTGGTACTTCTTTTTGGAACTATACTGAGTTTATAAGCCAATATAAGCATTATAGTCTATATTATGATATATTGTACTATATAATATTAAAATTTATAGCTAATACAAAAAAAAGAGTGTGTCTTGGCCCAAATTTGTGGAAACTTTATAGACAACTGGAAAAGAAATTTTGACTTTTTAGTACTTTTATACTGTATCTAGAGGAAATTTCTTCTAACCCTGTATGAAACCCTGTCTTCGATATGGTTTCTGAGGCAACGTTATATATTTCACTATTATGGAAGCTAAATTATTTAAAATAGTAGACTTTTAAATGAAAAAAATCTAAAAGCCAAAATGAAGTCATATTATGAGTCTCCCAGGAAACATATATTCAGATATTACTTAATTAACTGATTCTTAAAGCACTTGTCAATAACACCAATTCAGTAATTCTTTCAAAGCCCTTTTGGAAACATAAAAAGAATAGTCAATAAAAATGTGTCCAGAATCATTTGAATTTCATTATATTTGTAAATATGTGTGAATGTATGTGTGTGTAATGTAGACACTAGAATCAGATACAAAAATCACTGTAAAGTGGATAATGGATCCATCAAGGAAACCCAGAGGTGTATTGTACATTCAGTCATATGCTGGGTATGAGTTACATACAGCTAGAACAACAGAAGAACCGCATGGCCATTGAGCCATAACCGAGTCCAACACAGAACTCAGGGGCCAGGACTGAGTAACTAACAATCCAGGGTTGTAGCAAGGACAGGTTACACCCACCATTGTGAACTCAACAGCCAGGAATAGAACAATATAAGCATCATCATAAAAGGCAATATAAATCAGGGTGCCTGGGTGGCTCAGTGGGTTAAGCCTCTGCCTTCGGCTCAGGTCACGATCTCAGGGTCCTGGGATCAAGTTCCGCATCGGGCTCTCTGCTCTGCAGGGAGCTTGCTTCCTCCTCTCTCTCTCTGCCTGTCCCTCTGCCTACTTGTGATCTCTCTCTGTCAAATAAATAAACAAAATCTTTTTTTAAAAAAGGCAATATAAATCAAAATGTTCCATCATCTTCCAAGCTGTGGTCCATCTAAATCTGGAGTCCTGAATGATTTTAATAGTAATAGGTGCTTCTAGAAAATTTTATTTATCTATTTAAATATGTTACTGTGCATATGACCTACTTTACTTTAAACACTTTTCATTTTGGAGAATATCTATTAATATATCAAGGGATATGAATGTTCTGTGGAACACAGTTTAAGATTGCTATCATATTGAGAGAAGGTCAGCTTAACAAATTTTGTGTTCTTTTTCTCATGTTTGAATTGTTCTGAGACAAAGGGAGACCGAGTATGAGGTGAGATAGGTGGAGGAAGTGCCAGGAAAATAGCATGTCTGATACAAAAAACTAGGGAAACTGAAGCAAGAACAATGAAAAAGTGAATTACTGGTTACTTACACATGACAGTGAGTTTTGCTAATCAAATAAAAGAATAAAAATTTAAATGTGAGAAATGGAAGTTTCAAAATAAATTTCTGGGACTCTTTGGAAGGAAAATAGAAGCAACGGAGAACAACAAAGAGTTTGGGTGTTCTGTGGATGTATGCCATAGTGGAGCAGAAGGCAACCAGGAACACGTGAATTGTCAAGTCTGTTCATTTGAAATTTTGTTTAGCAATATTTTTGGTGGTAACAAACCCTAGTTTGTCTTTGGGGGGGGGAATCATCTGTTTGGTTTGGCTCAGGTCTCTGACTGTCAATGAGTAACATCAGTCATGCTTTGGGAAGGTACAGATGAAGCATTACTTATCCTCTATAAAACTTTTACACATGAATTGGTAAATACAAATCATGAATAGTTATAGCTCTAAGTTACACAAATCAGGATCCTCCACATTGGAAATCAATTAAATTTTAGATTTTCACAGGCTTTACCAACATTAACATTGCACATTTCACCTTCCCATTGGGTGTCCTATAAGTGAACATGATATACAACTTAATTATAAGCATGTCTCTTTATGCAAATGCATATGAGACAGGAGTCAATCGATAAATGAGGCATAGTCACTGCAATATCAATGCTGTATTTCTAAATGTAAGTTGGCAGATTGATTCTCAGATCACAAGACCCGAAATGTGAGGGTAGACTGAATTTAGAAAGATTTTCTCTCCCTCTCATGCTGTTAATCCTGAGTACATCCTCCTTATCTGTAAAAGTCATAACCCAACCACTGCCACAGAGGTTCCAGTCTTTTGTAGCTAGCTCCTCAGCTACCCACTAAATCAAAGGATTTACCCAGATCGAGTCATATATCGCACACCTTAAACCTATAAAATGTTACATGTCAATTATGTCTCAGTAAAATAGGGGAAAAAACTCAAATAAAAACATTAATCAATCTATTCAGATAGACGCTTGCAAATGGAGGAGTCGTCCACCCACAAGCTCCTCCCTTAGTACCCTAACCCTATAGCCCTGTATAACTGTAACCATCTATGTCTCTATGTAGCTGATGACCTGTGTTGAAGGGATTGCATTTACTGACTAGAACTTTACGTCATCTCTTTTAATTTTTAAAATATTTTTTTAAAGATTTTATTTATTTGACAGAGATCACAAGTAGGCAGAGAGGCAGGCAGAGAGAGAAGGGGAAGCAGGCTCCCCGCTGAGCAGAGAGCCCAATGCGGGGCTTGATCCCAGGACCATGAGATCATGACCTGAGCCGAAGGCAGAGGCTTTAACCCACTGAGCCACCCAGGCACCCATCTCTTTTAATTTTTAAGAGTGCTTCTTTTTTTTTTTTTTTAAGATTTTATTCATTTATTTGACACAGAGAGACAACACAAGCAGAAGGAGCAGCAGGCAGAGGGAGAGGGAGGAACAAGATCCCTGCCAACACCAAGTAGGGAACCCAACGGGGGCTCAATTCCAGGACCCCAGGATCATGATCTATGGCGAAGGACCCAGAGATCATGACCTGAGCCACCCAGGCACCCCAAGACTGGTGATATTTTTCTAATTCATTAAATAAAAATTCCAATGACATAATAATCAATGATTAAACTTTCTAATGTGAAGTTGCACACATAAGACAAATGCATAAATCATGAATGTAATGGATAGTTTAATTTGCGATTATATACCAAAGTTCATGCGACTAACATGCGGGTCAAGAAATTGAAGATTGACAGCGTCTTAGGAGCCCTATGTGTGTCCTGATACATGTCTCCCAACTAGAGATAACTGTTGCTTCCTTTTGTAGGTTTACAACCTAGGTATGCATTATTAAGTATTAAGGTTTTTTCTTTTCTTCTCTATTTGAACTTAATAAAAATTTATTTGATCCCTTGTGGATTTTTTTTTACTTAATTTTCATATTTTTTGTGATCCATCTGAGATGTTATATGCATAAAAATTAGGAAGGCTGATTATTTAATACATGTTATTTCTTAGTAAAATAACTTTGTAAATGAAACCTAAGTATAGAAAAAAAGACTGTGGTTGCCCTTGGCAACTGGATGAGAGGATGTTGGTCTTTTTTTCTCTCTACATTAATCTTCCAAACGAGTGTATAGTCTACTTCCATATACTAGTTGGCTTGCACAGCTCAAATGTCCTTTTCTCTTTTTGTTATCCTTTGAAAATGAGAGCCATATTCTAGGTCTTGTGCTGCCAACTGGCTTTTGGTACAACTCACTGGCAAGAACGAACACCATGGAACATAAGCCTAGAAACAAACTTTGAAGTAGGTCTCCTAGCTCTGGAAGGCAAAAATCAAAGCTGGCTTGGTTGGTAACCAAAAACAAAACTTCACCAAGGTTCTCACATGCGAGTGAATGTCCATTTTATTTTGATGTCTAATATATCCTATCTTGGTCTGAGGAAAAAAGGAGAAAGATTGCAATCACTATCATCAGCATAAGAATATTTTAGTATTTATAAAAAGTTGAGGTAAAAACTAAAAACAGATTTCATAGTCTCATCACTTCATAGTGATAAGTCCCAGGTGTTTTATTTTTTAAGATTTATTTATTTATTTGGGGGATGAGGGGGTAAGTGAGAGGAAAGAGGGTGAGGCAGAGGAACAGGGAGAGGCAGAATCCTAAGCAGGCTCCATCCTCAGTGCGGACCCTAATGCAGAGCTTGTCTCAGAGCCCCAAGATCATGACTTGAGCCAAATTAAGAGTCTGACACAACCCACTGAGCCAGGTGCCCCAGGCCCCAGGGGTTTTGATAACAATTTTGATACAGTAAACAAATGGTCTATGAGATTCAGCCAAGTAAAATGTTTCCTACTATGAAAAACCTGCACTATAGTATTTCTGGAACAATATTATAGACACAAGACAGACCGTGAGACAGTCAATTTGTCTCACTTTTCTAATGAAGATGCACATGAGGTATGTGTATTAAGGAACCTTTAAGTTTACTCTAAGTTGTTTCTTTTCTAGTTTTGACTCATGTTTTATTTCCCATTTCAAAAGGAGCAATCCATTAAAAGTAATCCTGGTCTCCACAGGCAAGTAGCAAGTTTTTTGTTCATCTTTAGCTGTGTGTGTGATGACTAAGTAAAAGAGAAAAACAGCTAAACCTATTGAGGGATGAAGCAAAACATGCAGATAACTAAAATAACATCACTGGGCAATATACATTTTGAATGTGTAGTTTTAAAGAGAAAGGTATTGTTAACATGAAATCATAATGCATTTCCAAATCTTGCAATATATGCTCTCATGTTTGCACTGGGTTTTGCATATATTTTAGTAACATTTCCTTAATGCATTAGCATTAGTTCATTTTTTCATTTGGCCCTACTCACATGTGCAATACAAATAAAATCATCAAGGAATCATTAATTTATTATTTACAAAGGAATTTCCTATGCATATTTCTTTTGATCTCCCAGACAATCCTATCACTCAGAGATTTAGTCAACAAATATTTACTGGATATTCTCCAACTGTATATTTCACACTCTGGCAGAGAGATGGTACCGTGTGTAAGCAAACACAGTCCATATTCTCGTGAAGTTTGCTCTTTGGTGGGACGCCAAAGGACAAATTACTCCAATTAATTACAAGTGACCCGATAATTTTAAATGTCAAATGTTGTAAAGAAGAAGACGGCTGTCACATGGTGGAGAAGGGGAAATGAATTTTTACCAAGTTTAATATGTCTCTTTTCTTTCCTTCTTTTTACCTCTCCACTGTGTTGCCATTGTTGGATACATGTTATACTTTCTTTTTTTTCCTAAATGTCATACCATCCTCCCCTCTTCTGAGACAATTTTATAGTTTTTATAGGAACAGGTTAGATTATTTCCATTTGTTGTATTCACCAATAATTAAAACAGCCCAAGAAAGTGGCATATAGCTTTCTCAAATATGTCTTTGACGACTATATGATAATGTTATTTTGTTTTTTGTTGTCATTGATGTCATCATTGTTGTTTTCTTAGTTCTCCCCCTAACCTCAAGAATAAGGAAAGGAATATTGGATTCATAATGATTTTAATCTTTTGAGCCTCCAGGGAATTTTTAAAAGTTTATTATTCTCTCCTTATCCACTGTGACATTTATCCCATGGGTTTAATTATCACTGGTTTTTTTCTTATTTGTTTTGTGTTTAAAGTGGAGTAAAGTTAGGAAAACAGGCTTCTCCAATTTTTGAAGAAAATAGAGGAATAAATTTAAGCATAAAACCCAGCAATTGCTAACCGAACCTAATAGCCTGTTTAGAGCCCTATAACAATCCTCAGTAGATAAAATTGAAAAGTTTGAAATTTGAAATTTGAAAATTGAAAGTTTGAACCCATCTTGATAAAGTTAATAAAAAGTTGCATTAAGTGTTCTAGCTCATTATAATTTTCACATAAAGTATTATCAACTGATCATCTTGATTTCCTATGAAACAAATGTATTATCACCCTATATTCAATGAGTATCTGAGCCTCTCAGTTTCTGTGGTTTGTCCAAGGGCAGTGAATGATGAACATGATACATCAAAGAGGCAGATGAGCAAAGCAAAAAATACTTAGAGGGACTGTTTTAAATTCTAAAGTTTTTTTTTTTTTTTT
>ML110378.1:20338-54605 GCA_003697995.1 Taxidea taxus jeffersonii | reverse complement strand
CCCCGGTGTGCTCGCGCTCCTGAGCCACGGTTGCAGGCTTCTCCTTTTGTCCCAAGGTCGTGACCCTCAGCCTGCAAGCCAAGCTGTGTCTGTCAGAGCCGGTCGGTGGTGTGTGCGTGTTCTCCCCGAGTCCCTTTCTGCCCCACGGCTCGGCCCGTGAGAGCAGGGCCTGTGGCCTGGGACCTGCCCGGAGCTGGCCCTCGCCCCGTCCCTCATCTGTCTGGAAGTTTGAGAAATGAGCCTGCTAGCCACGGAGCAGTCCTTTGCTGACGGATCTGTGTGCCAAGTTATTACATTACAGAAAAGGGGGGAAAAAGCCTCCCCAGAACCCCACAGAATGAAATCCCAGTGGATACCCCTGAAATGCCATTTCCTGATCTTCCTTCCGGGGTCCCTGGCCGTCCTTCTGGTAGCCTTCCGGGATTGCATGCAGGCCCTGTCCTAGCCTGAGGGGAGGGGAAGCATTTCCAGGTCTGCCCTGGCATTTCCTGAGGTGGAGGATGCTGTGCTCCCTCCTTTCGCTGACCCTGCGGGACTCCTGTTCCCTCTCTTCCAGAAACACCTCTGACCCTGTCGCAGCTCTGCCGGGTGAGCCTGAGGAGGGCCACTGGCGTCCGAGGACTGGAGAAAATCACCAAGTTGAACATCCCTCCCCGGCTCATCGATTACCTTTCCTACAACTGAGCCGCAGGCCTCGAAGCAGTAGCAGGCCAGGGGGCCAGGGCTGGGGGTCCCCCGGCTGCCGGCCTTGCCGAGCCTAGTGGCTGGGCCACAAGGACTGGCCCTGTCTGCAGCCGCCTGACCGCTGGAGCCAGAACAACCAAGTCCCGGCCGACTGCCCTGTTCTGTCGTCTCTGCAGACTCTCGGAGGACACTTCCAAGGCCCTGGGAAGGCCCGGCCTGAGCTTCTGCAGGGAGCATGGCCCTGTGCTGGCTCGCCTGGAATCCCGCTCTCTCCTTGGTCCCAGCCATCTGGTGTCCTCCTTTCACTGACCTTCCTCAGGGGGACTCTCAGGAAAGACTCTCCTGGGAGCACAGAAGGCCATGCGGGGCTGAGGGTCCAGGGTCCTGCCGCCCCGGAGCCTGGGGCACCTTTGGCACTAGTGCGGTCCTGGGTGTCCAAAGGGAGGAAGGACCCTGTGCTGCAGAGGCCAGGTCCTGACCATGTGGCTGGGGACAGCTGCTTTGATGACATCCTGCTACTTGGACGCTTTTTTCTGGAGCTGTGGTTGGCACTCTCCAAGGCGCACCTGTGCCCAGGCAGACCCTACACTCGGGGCTTTGCAGGGGTCTTGGTCGGGGAAGCCTTGGGCAGCTGCTTCCCCACACCTAGCACAGCGTTCTTAGGAACTCTCCACGCCTCAGCTCTTAAATTTATGTTGGGGATGCAGTCTTGTATGAGAGCATACACAGGCGGCCGCCCTTGGGTTTTGTTAACAAGTCTGCAGAACCCCAGAAGACGCAAAGGAGTGTTCGCGCGTGTTCCGGGAGAAGCTTCCAACGTGAAGGACCGTTAGGACCCCCTCTAGGGATGACTGCTCCTCTGTCTCTGCAGCTCTGCAGTTGCCCAGTGGATTCTCTCCTTCCCCAAACGTGCGCTCACTCCCTGAAGCTCTGAAATCGGTACAGGACAGGGAGATTGCCGGCTCCCGGGAGACCAGCCACGGACTCGCGCCTTTTGTAGGTGCTTCCGGGACGTCGGTGAGGCTGGGAACCGTCTGAGTGCTGGGCTTCAGAGGGATCAGACTCTTCCCCCAAGGCAGAGGAAGAAAACGTTTTCGGTTTGTTCCCGTAGTAACAGGGACACGAGCTCTACACTCTGGGCAGTGAGACGAACCCTTCAGTAGTACAGTCCCGTGGCCTCTGTCACATTCTCTCTCCTGGTTTACAAACACAAAAACCAGGCGGTCCAACTAGAGGACGTTTGCGTAATTCGTGCAGGTGTGTTTGGTTTCTGGGGACACGGGGAAGGCACCACTGGGGAACGCGGCTGGGAGTCGTGCCCGAAGCCGCCGATGTCCCCGGCTGCTCCCGGGGGAGTGTGGGGGCAGAGCGAGGCTGCACTGGGGAAGCCAGGTGTGGGCGCGTCTCGTCTCCTCGCGGTGCCTCCAGGGAGAGTTTCACGGTGGTGGCCAGTGGGCATTTTCTGGCATGAAAATGACATTGCTGCACTGTCACGGTGGTGCCTCGCCGAGCGCTGAGAATGGGTCGCTCCCCTTCCGGGGCCAGCTGGGACCCGATTTCGGGGCAGATGGGTGTCTTCGCACGTACTAACGACAATAACAATGACAAGATCACTGGTTCTGCCCATCCATCCGTGTAATAGAAACCGGCCTCTAGCCGTGAACGCTGATAGGCTTTCTCCCGTGGACTAGAGTGCAGAATCCGTCCCCACACTCACTGCTCAATAAAACGGTTTCATAGAGTCCGTCCTGACGTTCACACAGCCCCTTTGTTGGAAGCAGATGCACTGATGGGGCCCTGGCTGTCTCCCAGATTCCCGTCTTCCTGCCTCTCTGTGTCCTGGTGCTGATGTCAGTGACTAAGACTTTAGGGCTCCTGTAGCTTTTCTCTGTCAGCCTTATCGGGCTGTAACCGACGTGGATCCCACCGGCACCCTGACTAGGGGGTGACTGTAGATGCGTTTCTCTGCTCCTCTGAGCCCGGATCTTTCCAGGCATGCTGCAGGGAGGAAAGGTCAGAACCCGAGCACTTAAAGGACATTGATAGTCAAGTCCTGAATTGTGCGAATGAGAACACGAGGCCCTGATAGCCTGTGTTTTTGTGAGTCTGAAGTCAGGTGATTAACAGAGGCCTTGAAAATCATAAAGTGCTCCCCACACATCACAGGTGGATATGTGTGTACTGTGGCTCTACTGGGGTTTGTAGAGCTTACACTGTGTCAGTGATGCTCTTCTGACTTTGGGACAGTCCTACTTCCTCCAGGAGAAACAGATCAGAAGACCTCTCTGTTGGCGTTTTAGAACTCGACATGCAGCCGACAAATCAGGAGACACTTGTGGCACAGATAACAACTGACTGGTCATGAAAGTACAGAAAGATCTAGAAATCATAAGAGAAAGATTAGGGCACCGGGGTGGCTCAGTTGGTTAAGAGTATGCCTTTGGATCAGGTCCTGAACCCAGGGTCCTGGGATCGAGCCCCGCATTGGTCTCCCTGTTCAGTGGGGAGTCTGCTTCTCCCTCTGCCCCTCCCCCTCCTCGTGCTCGCTCGCTCTCTCTCTCTCTCTCTCTCTCTGACAAATAAAATCTTTTTTTTTTAGATTTTTTAAAATTTTATTTATTTGACAGACAGAGATCACAAGCAGGCAGAGGCAGGCAGAGAGAGAGGAGGAAGCAGGCTCCCCGCTGAGCAGAGAGCCCGATGCGGGGCTCGATCCCAGGACCTGGGATCATGACCTGAGCTGAAGGCAGAGGCTTTAACCCACTGAGCCACCCAGGCACCCCGACAAATAAATAAAATCTTATAAAAAAAAAAAGATTGGTAACCTGACAGAAGAAAGAAAACAGTCAAAGACTCTGACAAGAAATTTTATAAAAGAGAAATCTCACCTGTCCCCTGATGGGAAAGGGCGGTTAGTAATGATCAGGGAAATGCAGATTAGGGTCTGTTCAATTCAACAAAGAGATACCAGCACGTAGTGTCATCTTGATAAAAATCGACAGGCTTGACAGTTACGTTGTTGAGTCTTATGGGCGTGTAGGGCTCGGGCTGCTCACGGGGGTACACACAGAGGTGTATTTTGGAAGGCAGGAAATGATGTCTG
This sequence comes from Taxidea taxus jeffersonii, assembly GCA_003697995.1. Classification (NCBI taxonomy): domain Eukaryota; kingdom Metazoa; phylum Chordata; class Mammalia; order Carnivora; family Mustelidae; genus Taxidea; species Taxidea taxus. Next base: position 50,818 of record ML110378.1, on the reverse strand, counting down.
GGACCATTAGAAGTACATACCACATCTACCCAGAATTTCTCCTTTTATAAACTTACTTTAAAGAAACTCAGGCGTATCACAAGAGATTCCGTGAGGAGGTTAGTGCCACAATGTTGATAACCATGAAGGCCCCGTTAGTCGGGATAAGTTGGAGAATATAGTCACAGACGGCCTGTCCTTTATTAAGCTTAAGGTGGATTTGAGCCCAATGCTTTCACAGTAATTGATCTAAAATTTCTAATGGCAGATGGAAGAAAAAGTTGCCAGCCTTTATGTACGTATGCTACGACTCCATCTGTACAGACTGAAATACAGAACAGCCCGAGTATCTAAGGGTGCCGAGCATGTAGGAAATGCACGGATTGATGGAACCGCCGTGGTGCTCAGGTCGCCTCCGGGCCAGGAGGGGGTGTGTGACTCCGGGAGAGACCCAGAGGAAACTTCAGCTCTGTGCTATTTTGTTTCTTTTTTTTTTTTTTTTTTTTAAGATTTATTTATTTATTTGTTTGACAGAGATCACAAGTAGGCAGAGAGGCAGGCAGAGAGAGAGGAAGGGAAACAGGCTCCCCGCCAAGCAGAGAGCCCCATGCGGGCCTTGATCCCAGGACCCTGGGATCATGACCTGAGCCGAAGGCAGAGGCTTTAACCCACTGAGCCACCCAGGCGCCCCATGTGCTATTTTGTTTCTTGAAACAAAGTGACGAAGCAAATACAGAAGGCTACTATTTCAGGTTGGGCGGACAAGGACACATGGGTCTGTGCTCCCTGTGTGTGGGAGTTTACTGTTTTCACAGTAAAAATTTAAGGCACAGAGGAGGAACAAAGGCAGAAATGTCTTTTTAAAAAAGAGGAAGATGGGGCACCTGGGTGGCTCAGTTGGTTGAGCATCTGCCTTTGGCTCAGGTCATGATCCCGGGATCCTGGGATCAAGTCCCACATCCGTCTCCTTGCTCAGCAGGGGACCTGCTTCTCCCTCTGCCTGCTGCTCCCCTAGCTTGTGCATGCGCTCTCTCTCTCGCTTGCGCTCTCTCTCTGACAAATAAAATCTTTTTTAAAAAAAATTAAAAAATAAAAAAGAGGAAGAGATCCCTGAAGCTGTTATAACATGATTCTGTTTCAGAATATCTTTTGGCCTCTCACTGGCTAGGAGCACCTGTTTCCGTGATAAGACCTTGTCTTTTGCAGCAGGACCTGACACCGTATTCCCACCATCCTTGTCTTTGGGCTGAGGAAACAGATCGCAGCTACTTGCTTAGGGTAGGTTCTGAAAGCCCTGAGTGCGCCTTGTGGCCTCCAGCACCCCCGTGCCTCTCGTCCAAAGGGCAGTGTTGGCTAAAACCCCTTCCCTGGTTAGCCTCACCTGCTCTGGGATGGCCCGCCCCCTAGGTGATTTCCAACCTTCTAGATGTGGCTCTGTGCAAAGTTCCCAGTCTCAAATCCTACCCTTTGGAGACACAGGAGCCTAAGGAACCGGTTCAGTAGGACGACCCCTCATCTGGCTCTGGGGTTCTACCCATTCCCCACAGGTCAGAGGGGGGAGGCACAGGGAAAGAAGGGGTCTCCTAGTCCCCTTCACTCTCCTGCCCCTCTGGGTCCCTTCCTATCGCCAGGGAAGGAAGTGGAGTCTCCTTCCCTCCTTCCCTTCCTGATGCTTGCGCGCCCAGAGATGCTGCGCGTCGTACCCATCTGTACTTGGATGAGTCCACGCAAAGCTTTGAAGTTGTTTTTTTACCAAAAGAATGCCTTGGTACGTCTGTCCCCTCCCCGGGGTTGCTCTGTTAGAGCTGGTCGTGCTTTCCTTCCAGGGGGCAGCCACCCTGACTTGTAAGCGGTTGAGTTCTTTATTCAAGAAAACAGCTCCAAACCGGCTCTGCACACGCAGCTCGGCTGCGGGCTCTTGTGAGCGGCTGTGCTGTCTCACGCTCGTCAGAGGGCTCGTGAGGGTGCGAGCAGGCTGGCCGCGTGCCCGCCCTCTGGGCTGCTCTAGCATTTACGGTTCTCCCTGTAACAGCCTGGAAAGTACTTCCAGACCCCGGAGTCTTTGCTTTTTCCCTTTCTCCGTGTTGGTACCACATGGCATTGGCAGCTGAGCCCCAGGCGTGTTGGCGTGAAAGTCTTGTGATCTCTGCCACTCTGAACGAAAATGTGTCTTAAGTCGGTCCCATCTAAACAAGGTGCCCCGAACAAGCCCAGTGCCTCACAACCCCAAGAGAAGGGAGAGAAGATTCATGATAGGTCTCCCGCCCCCGCCCCCGCACACTTACTTCTTTATATAAAGTGTTTCTTTCCAGCAGCTGGGCTCCAGGTGTGCGGTTCTTGTGAACCAGACTTCAGAGCGGAGAGGTTGCAACGGAACTCCGAGCCAGGAGGTACAATTAGTTCAGCTCTCTGCTTTCTGTGCGATCAATAAAGAAAACTCCCATTGCTGCTTCTTGTTACTCCAAATCCTGAGACACATTCCGCTGTGTTAAAGACAGAGCATTAGATGGGACAAGAGGCAGGAACCTTTGCTCCAAGCCTTGGTCCACTTTCCGTACCCACCCACCTGCCGGCCCATCCTCCCTCCAGCCATCCGCTTCTTCACTCCCTCTCGCCCCTCCTCCCCCATGCATCCAGCCATCCCTCCTTCCCTCTCCCTCCAACCATCCCTCCTTCCCTTCCTATCATCCATCCATCCATCCATCCACCCACCCACCCTCCAGCCAGCCGTCCAACCAACCCCCCATTCCATGCTCCAGCCTCCCCCCCTCTCCATTCACCCCTCTCTCCTTCCCCCCATGAGTGTATCATCCCTCCGTCCACTTAGCCATCCCTTCCTCCTTCCCTCCCTCCCTCCATACACTCATCCTTTTTTCTTTTATTTTTATTTATATATTTATTTTAAAAGATACTCTATTTTAAGTTCTCTGTAGGTCACTAAGGATTTTAAAAGATCCGTCAGAACAAACCTCAGCCCTGAGGGATTTCAAAGACCATTTCTCAGGGAACAGACTTGGGAGCAAGTGCTGAGTCTAGAAATACCGCAGTTAGGGCGTGAGCCTCAAACAGGAAAGAAGAGCCAACTCTAGTCTTGGCAGGGGGTGAAGAGAGATGCCCCCAGATGTGGTTCTCAGGTCTTGGGTTAATAAATGCAATTGCATTCCTTTTTATATTTCTGGTTCTGTGTAGCTTACAAAGCTTTATTTATTTTTTTTAAAGATTTTATTTGAGAAAGAGAAAAAGAGAGCACGAGTGGGGGATGGGACAGTGGGAGAGAGAGAAGCAGGCTCCCCACTGAGCAAGGAGCCTGACGTGGGACTCGATTCCAGGACCCCGAGATCATGACCTGAGCCAAAGGCAGACACTTCGATGGAGCTCCCCAGGTGCTCCTACAGAGCTTTATCAAATATCCATAATTGGTACTATTTTCCCAGAGTGAAGGATTCATTTGGTTTGTGCCTTTTCTCCCAAGCATAGAAACCAGAGAATGAAGTTCAGTCCTGTGGAATTTTACATGAGTGGAGAGCTTACAGTAATCCTTTCTTATATTTATGGCTTCCAAGACATGGACGAGACTTTTCTACAAGGCCAGACCAGGCACCCAGGGAGCAGGGGGACTTTGTCATGAACCTGTGGGAATGTACGCTTTGAAGAACATGTGTGGGTCATTAAAAAAAAAACAAAACCTGAAATAAACGGAGGCATGAAAGAGAAATCCATCAAAAGCTACTTTCAATGTGTCTAATCTTTAGTTGTTGTCTTTTTCCTCCTCTTTTGGGGTGGGGGTCAGAGAGGTTCCTTTTTTTATTTTAATAAAAGTATAAAATTGTATTCAAGACACATAGCAAATATATGCTTTAGTCCCATCTACTAGACAACTGGAAATGGGATAAGAAGGGTAGCTACGGGGGAGGATGAAGGCTGAGGCACGGTGGAAGGGGAAGGAAGAGCCCCGACCAGCAGGTGGGTGGGATGCTGGGCCATGCTGGGTGAGATTGCCAAGTTTATCAGCTGCCCTTTGTAGCCTTGTCTGAGGGGACACCAGCCAGAGCTCTGTAGGAATAGGGGCTTTCCACTCAGAGCAGGCTGACATTCAGGGACAGTTTTGGATAAACACAGCACTGGCCAGAGCAATCCTACCTGAACGCCTGCATGACATCAAACCCCGATGCCCACATCTGCCTCTCCCCACCCTGGCTCTTCTGCCAAGTGGTGACCCTGAGACCTGGGAGCTGCACCTGAAACTCGCCGGAGGCCGTGACCTAGTCCGTGGGTAGACCCCGTCCGTGCAATGGGGCAGCAGAGTGGCAAAGACTCAATAAAACCAAACGCCATCTCTGATTACAAGGAAACAGTGACCCAAGATGGGAGGTTTTGGTTCCTATTTTGAACACAAAGATCACAAGTTCGAAAGCCGGCGGTATTCCTTTTCATTCTAGAAACATTTAATTGATCTAATTGGTTATAATGGTCAGGACATTCTGTGGGACTCCGCCCGGGTCACAGAGGAATACAACCCAGAGTAAGGCAGCCAGTTGCAAACACAGGGCTCTGCTCGGGCTGCCGGGAAGAATCTCAGGAATGAGCAGCCACGTCCCATTTGGATGCATGATGGAGTCCAAAGGGTGGATGGCCAAGAAACATGACTCAGTCTACTCAAGACTGAACGCAACAAAATACGATTGCAGAGTGAGGCTGCTGGTTACACCGAACGTGAGAAACAGCCGGAAGAGGTGGGAGGAAGGCACTTTGGGGGACTTGGAAGGGTTTGAGAAGTTTGTCACATGGGTGGTTTTCCTTGTCCTCCTCGAAAGTGCACTTCCTGAACTACTGTGCATCCCTGGAGAGGCCAGACGGACCCCTCAGCTCACTCCCTTCTCAGGCTCCACAATCATGGGATTATGGAACTCTTACAACAAACCATTCCCTCGATCTTTCTTTCTCGCTCTCTGTCCGGTGAGTTCTCTCTCCTGGAGAACAGGGGCTGCCACGGACGAGCGAGTGCCTGCAGACCTCTCGGTCCTCATTCAGCACGGCGATTCCTGCTGACGATCCTGAGACCCACCACTTGCCAACAGCGCGGTGAAGACCTGGCATTGAGGTAGGGCTTGTCTTTGGTAGGTTAGGTCTGTCACCTTCAAAGCATTGCTTTTTGTCAGGCGTAACGCAGGAAAGCAGTGAGGTTGGGAAGGGCTTCGCGTCCGAGGGAGCTGAAGTAGCAGATCCAGCCCTGATCTCCCAGGGAGGCTGTGAAGGCGGTTATGCAGCCCTGAGCCTTGCGGTCCCGGGCCCCGCAGCGAGGTCAGGCCCCCGGAGTGCTCGGGGGCTCGTTAGGGACTGCGGAGCTCTGCTTCCCCAGCCCCTTCCCCGAGGAGGGAAGCTCGAGTCCCTTCCCTGGGGAGGGAAGCTCGGGGCTGCTCTAGCTGCCGGGGGACAGGGAGAAGCGGGGCTTTGAGACAACTGCCCTCGGCTCTTCACTAGACTCTCATTTTAGCTTCCAGCCTCGGGGCACGGAATCGTCCTCGGAGCCAGCACTTGAGGGAAACCTGTGGACCCCGCTCCATGCCTCCTGCGGGAGTCCCTCGGCCCCCGGAGACGAGCCCTGGGGCCTGGGCTACGAGGATCACGCCGCTGTCTTCTCCCGCCCGTGTGTTCCCACGACCGGCTGCAGCCCAGGGCATGGCGCCCACGGGCGACAGCACGTCACCTCCGGCCAGGTGCAGACCGTCCTCCTCGGCTGTTCTGGCCCCTGGAGGAAATGACTGCCGCAGAAGAGATCCCACCATGTCAGATCCTTCTGTGCCTCGGCCATGAATAAGCACACGTCGCTGGGGGGGGGGGCAGTTTCCTGTGTGTTTCTTCTATTTCCAAGCAAACCAAAGCCCTTTGTAAGGTCTGGTCCTCGGGCAGCTTCCCCAGGTGGAGGAGAGGCATTGCCGCCTTCTTTCTGGACCGAAACACTGGGAATAAAGATGCCGCCTGTGGGGGGGCGGGGCATCCCTGTCCAGCAGAAGGTCACCTTGAGGCAAGGCCTCTCCATGTGTCTCCTGCTTACATTGGGAGGTGACCACTCGGCTCTACCCTATTTCCGCAGGAGGCCCTTTTGCCCAGACTGGGACATCTGGTCCCCCGGGACATCAGAATGCTCATCTGGGCTAGTGATGTGTTCCCAGGGGAGCACGGGGCATGGCAGGGGCCTGGGGTCAGGATTGTTTCTACAGCGATTAGGAAGCTGCGGCCAGAGTAGGGGCCCATCCCCGGCCCCATGCAGCCGGGACTTCACACACGGCTTCCGTGGCATCCCCTCTGCGGCCGGAGATGGTGGCTGTTCCCATCCTCGGTTGGTCGGTCTGTGCGTTATTTAGTAGACATGACTGAATGTGCAGTACGTGACTCCGAGCCGGGCATCGGGAAGGGGAATGCGAAGCCTTACTCCCCTCTAGGACCTTCCCACTAAGGAGGGCTGAGAAGCCACAGAAGCAGAAGCAGCACCCATGTCCGTGAAAGCCAGAGTGGAGCGAATGCCTCCCGAGAGGGAGAAAGTGCTCGAGAGCTCTTGAAAGAAAAAGAAAAAAAAAGTATATAATTGGAGAAGCTTCACAAAGGAGGGAACTCTGAACTTTGAAAATTGGATAAAATGCAAGTAGGGGGAGAGAGCGCGAGGCAATCGAACAGGCAGAGGGAGGTGGGGGACAGGAAAGCTTAGGTTTTTAGGATCACTTAGCATTGTATTCGCCTGCGAGGGGACCCCCAGAATCAAAGAGGAATGTGTTCTCTCAGAGATCAGGGACTTAGCTGCGGGCAGGCTCCAGGGTGGGTCATCAAGCCCCTGCCCGAACCCATCCCAGCCTGTCCTCCGGGCACAGGAGGGCTGTGACATCCCCACAAGACAATGTCCGGAGGAAGAACTGATGTCATCTCTTTACTGTTGTTCTCTTGCAGCGAGGGTGGGGGGTTGGGGGGGTGGGGGGTGTTCCTTAAATCTCCACAGACAACATCCCTTATCTCTCTACAGCCCGACACCCCGCTCCCTGCCCCACTCCAGACAGAGGGCAGATTTTTAAAGATTTTATTTATTTGACAGAGAGGTCACAAGTAGGGAGAGAGGCAGGCAGAGAGAGAGAGGGAGGGGGGAAGCAGACTCTATGCCGAGCAGAGAGCCCGATGTGGGGCTCGATCCCAGGACCCTGAGATCATGACCTGAGCCGAAGGCAGAGGCTTAACCCACTGAGCCCCCCAGGCGCCCTGACACGGGGCAGATTTGAACTTGTGTCCATACCTGAGCCAATCACTGACAAGCAGTCATTGAGACTTGTTCAGACTAATCCCTGCGGGGGAAGGGAGTGGGTGTCGGGGGTCCACAGGGACTGGGGCACAGAGGAAAGACCACCTGCTGTGACACTGGGCATTTGATCAGCAAACAAGATGGAAAAGAAGGCCAGGCTGTACATGCCAGGGTAAGGAGGCCGGGGAGACAGGGAGTGATGAGAACAGAAACGTGCGTGCATGTTCCGGAGGATGGGCAGCAAGCAGCAGCGGGGCACGGATCCGGGAGAGGTTCTTTTGGGAGCCGGCTGGGGGTGGGGTGGGAGGAAAGTGAGGAGGGTCGTACCTGCCGGTGCAGAGTACCATCCCCTCGAACGAGTGACTAACTAGATTAAGTCTGGGGGTGGCCGGTCTTGTGAACCCGAGCCTGAGCTCCGGGGAACATGAGAATTGCCCTATAAAATAAAATCACACAGGGGCGCCTGGGTGGCTCAGTGGGTTAAGGCCTCTGCCTTCCGCTCAGGTCATAATAGCGGGGTCCTGGGATCGAGCCCCGCATCGGGCTCCCTGCTCGGCAGGGAGCCTGCTTCCCCCTCTCTCTCTGCCTGCCTCTCTGCCTACTTGCGATCTCTGTCTGTCAGATAAATAAATAAATAAAATCTTAAAAAAGTAATAATATAAAGGGATGGAGGGATGGGGCTGATTGACCAGCAGTGCCCACCTCCCCCGTCCCACCTCACTCAGGTTAGAACCCCGGTTCCCGCTCCGCAAACAGGTGCCAGTCGCCTGATTGGGGGGCTCTGAGATCGTGCATCTGACCTTGCTGGTCAGCGCGAGGAGGCAGAGGCCACGAAACAGCGAAGCTGAAAGGGGACCGATGACTCACAGACTTCAGAACTGGAGGAAATGAGGCCTGGGGAGCCTTGATCCTGGCGCTGTGCTAACTGTTTAGCCCTCGCCTCAGACTGCAACATTCAAGGAGCGAGATTCCCGGGTTAAAGAGTTTCCTTTCTCCCCACGGGGGCTCAGGATCGCTTGTCCCTGCTGGCATTCAGCAGCTGCACGTCTTTGTTCTCCAACTACCGCCCAACTGGGAACTTTCTCTCTACTTATATGTCACCCAAATAAGGACAGGAAGAGAGTCCTGTAAGCTTTACTTGGGGACATCGGCCCCCTGAAAGTGACCCCATGGTTTCTGCGTGTTTCCAGCAGAGGCTCAGCCTGGGTCTTCATTCTCTCCTGTAGAAACTGCTGTCCGGTCTTGTCAGCCCTGTACTGGGGGCTGCTCAGGGCGGAAGGAATGGGACCCTCCTCTTGAAAGCCCGAGTCCAACTTTGAACCTCCTCTGAGGCTCCATTCTTCAGTCCCTGTATGAGTGAGGAGAGCCAGCAGCTGTAGCACACAGCGCCCAATCCCAGGGGCATAACACGGCACCATTTCTATTTGTGCCATGGCACGGAGGAAATGGCCACGTGGCTCATTGTGGTCATTAGGACCCAGGGTTCACGGCCACGTGGGGCCTTGGGATTCTTCTCTGAATCTCTTTGCACAGATAAGGGAAGAAAAAAACACGTGCTGCTCCCCTGCCTGAGCCTGGAGGGGACACCCATCACGGCCACTTACAGTCTATTGGGGAGAACTGGTTCCACCCAGTCCGAGTGATGCTGAGAACATAACATCGCCGTGGGGGGGGAAGGTGAAAGCGCAGATACCGCAGTTCACTGATGAGCTTTCGGGGTTTCCCCAGCCCGTAGATGCCTTGAGGACGTCGAGCCCCTCCTGTGGGTGTCCCGGCCCAGGTGCCCAGAGCACGCGGGTCGGAGGTCCGCTGTTCCCTTCCCGTCGCTCCATTGTACGCTTGGCACCGAGCAAAGAGCCCGAGCGTCTCAGCAGCTTGTTCTCATTCCCAGGGAATCGGGGCCGTGAGCAACAGGACTGTAGACCGTGTCCCGTGGAGATTTAAGAGGTCCCAGAGCAGCCGGTGGTTAAACAAAGGGGACTGCCTTCGAGTTGGATTTGAAGCCTGGGGTTTGGATTTTAGTTGCATCGTGGGGTGGATGGGTGAAGAGCTCCCCGCCTGAGCTGGTTCCCTGGATAAGGCCGTAAGCCCTCCGTGAAGATCTCTAGAACCTGCCAGAAGCAAATAGCCTTCTGGCCCAGATGTTGGTCAACACCAGCTTTTCTCCCACAGTTGCCAGAAGCTCAGTTACCCTTTGGGCTCTCTAACCTTCGAACCGGCAGTGTCCAGGATGTCCTGGGCTCGTGACCAGTCTGCAGAACCTCGACTCAACCCACGGTCAGCAAAAACTAGAGACCGAGCAGGGTGACTCCTATGGCAGAGATCCATCCTGCCACGCTGGGTGGTCAGGGATGGGCCTGCTCCAGGAGGATCACGGAGGGGGTCATCTAGCTATTTTTGTGGAACCTTCTGTGCATCTCCCCCAAGGCCAGTCCCCTCTCTCTCCGAGGAAGAGAAGTCTTCCTCCTTCCTCCCTGTACCTCCCCAGGCAGCGTGTGGACCCTGGTCTGGCCCCCAGTCGCAAGCACTGCCATCCCAGGGAGGGACTGGCCACCACCAGGTGTCTGGCCCATCTTTGAACAACTCGGGCTTTGCTGAGAGGACAGTGAAGCTTTCGAATCATCAGCCTTTCCTCTATCCTTGGAACTAAAGAAAACAAGGCTACTTTTTCTATCACTTGGCAGCCTGGCAAATAATACTGATGGTGGTTATTTGTCTTCCCCAGCTTGGGCTGCCGTCACAAAACACAGGCTGGATGGCTTCAACAACAGTCATTTCTCACACTTCTGGAGGCTGGACGTCTGAGATCAAAGTGCCAGCAGATTTGATTCCCGGCGAGAGCTCTCTCTCTGGCACACAGATGGCAGCCTTCTCTCTCAGTCCTCGTGTGGCGGCGTGAGTGAGCTCTGGTCTCTCTTCCTCATCTTCCCCCCATGACCTGACTTAACCCTCATCCTCTCTCAAAGGCCCCACCTCCACATACGATGGCACTGGGGGGTTAGGCTTCAACACAGGAGTCCGAGGGGACACACACATTCAATCACTAACATTATTATTATTAAGCTTCCATTTCTTATTTTTTTAAATGTATTTATTCTTAAAATTCCAGTATAGTTAACATGCTGTGTTATGAGTTTCAGGTGTATAAAACACTGCATCACCAGTTCTAGACCTTACTCTGCTCTTCATGATAAGTATGCTCTTAATGCCCTTGACATATCTCCCCCATCACCCCCTGCCCCCCCACACTCTGGTGACCACGGTGTGTTCTCTGTAGTAGAGAGTCTGATTTTTTGGGGGTCTTTTTTCTTTGTTTTCTTTCTTAAATTCCACATGTGATTAAAATCATTTGGCATCTGTCTTTCTCAGACTGGCTTATTTCACGCCTCATACTACCCTCTAGATCCATCCATGTCATTGCAAATGGAAAGATCTCATTCTTTTTTATGGCCGAGTAACATTCCGTTGTATGTATCTGTGTGTGTGTGTGTGTGTGTGTATGACAACTTTTATCGATGGACACTTGGTCTGATTTCGTAATCTGGCTATTGTAGACAATGCTGCAATCAACAGGGATATCTTTTCAAAGTCAGTGTTTTCATTTGGGCCAATACCCCGTAGTGGAATTACTGGACCATACAGTAATTCCATTTTTAATTTTTTCATCTTAATGTTGTCTCCCACGTGCCTGCACCAGTTGGCATTCTCACCAACAGGGCACAAAGTTCCTTTTTCTACACATTTTTACCAACACATTTTACCGCCGTTTCTTGTGTTTCTGAGTCTCGTCATTCGGACCGGTGTGAGGTAGTCTCTCACTGTGGTGTTGAGCTGCATTTCCCTGATGATGAGTGATGTCGAGAAAACACACATCTTCACGTGTCTGTCGGCCATCTGGAGGTCTTCTCTGCAGACATGTGTGTCCATGTCTTTTGCTCTCTGAGTTTTCTTCATTCTGGGCTACGCGTCTCCCTGCCTCTCATCTCTGCGTCACAGGGCTTCGCCTTCCTGGTCATAGGGTCTGCGTACGCTCCCTCGGGTGTCTGCCCCGTCTCAGAGAGAAGCGAACCCGTCACATTCTTGCCAACACACGAGAATGAGCTAATCATGTTTCTCGTCTCTGGACACAGTTTTACTTTACTAAGAGCTTCCTGGAGGCAGGAGGCCTTCGGGTCCACATTGTGACTGCTGTCATCCTACATAATTTTCTCTCATGGTCTCCGCTGTTAGTCAAAATTTAAAAGAAATTTTTAAGCCACTGTGTTGGCACAAAGGCGAATTTAACCCAGGTTGGATTCATTATTATCATATATTCATGTTTCCTTCTCATTTTAAAAGAGCTTAAAGTTAAAACTATGGGCCTGAGGCACTGTCCCCACTGTGCCCAGAGACAAGGGACCCTGACGGTCTTCACCCCTGAGCAGGAATTTAGTCACTGGGATGGTGGCTAAGGGCTGCTCCTGGGGAGGCGGCTGTTCTGGGATGAGGTCACTGCTGAGGGCAGAACCGAGGGGGAAGTTCTGGAGGTGAGCTTTTGTCACCAAGATGCTCCTATGAGCTCGGGGTCCTCCACAAGTCCTTAGCTCTCATAAATGAGCCAAGGGTTCACCCCAAAATACTGGTCAGCCACTGGCAGGGCACGCATTTATAGTGTGAGTCTCATTCTCATTTAAGACCTTCTTAGCTTCACAGGCCAGTGCCCCGCAGGGGTGAGGGGTGCGGGAGGGTTAGGGCAAAGCCCACCCAGAAGGTCGATCCTCAGCGCGGCGTCTTAGCTTTTGGCCACGGGGGGGCACCAATGAGCCGGCCTGTAGCCTCCATTGCCTGGGCCTGGTTCCACCCCTGCAATCTCTGTCTCTGGAGGTCACTCAGTTCCGGGAAAACACTGAGAGAAAGGGGAGCTAGACTGCCACCTCCCGTGTCATGGTTTGGCCCTGGGAAAGGGACATCACCTCCCTGGGCCTCGACTCCCTCTCTGAAACCCTCAGGGTGGACTGTGACAATCTCTAAGGCCACTTCTGCTCTCAAACTGTAATTCCACTGGAAATACCACAGGGCAGGAGTGTCTGGGCCATTAGTCGGCTTTCCTGCGGCTCCTTGGCCATTACCTTGGAAGGGTGACCTTAGACAAGTCACTTTCCCTCTGTGGGTCCCACCTGCCTCCTCTGTAAGAGAGAGGCCTTTTAAGGGGGTATCTTTGGACCCAAATGACCTTGGCCTTCTCCCACTTCCCTCCCAGAGGGTGGCTGAGACAGGGTTGGCTGGGGCCCCTCAGAGAAACAGGAGTGGCTGCACGCAGGCCACCTGCACCTGGAAACTAGGACCTTCCACCTTCCTGCTGCTGAGGCTTGGGAGTACGGAAAATGGGAGGAGAGCTGAGCCCCAGTCACATATTCCAGGATCCCACCCAACAACACATCTTCCAGCAAGAGCTCTCTCTTAGCTCTGCTCAGAGCCCATGCCAATGAGTAATGCTGATTATTCCCTTTTCATTGAAGGGCCTCTGCAGTGTGTGGGGGGGATTCTCCTGCATTCAAACATCTCCCTGTCTCCAGCACCCCCACCTGCCGTGGTGCAGAAGAGTCAGTGGGGGTGTTGATTAAGAACACGGAGGTCCGCGTCTCCAAAGGCAAAGGAAACAAAAGCGAAAACGAACTTTTGGGACTTTATCAAGATAAAAGGCTTCTGCACAGCAGAGGAAACAGTCAACAAAACAAAGAGGCAACCCACGGAATGGGAGAAGGTATTCGCAAATGACACCACAGACAAAGGGCTGATATCCAGGATCTATAAAGAACTCCTCAAATGCAACACCCAAAAAACAGCTAATCACGTCAAAAAATGGGCAGAAGACATGAACAGACACTTCTCCAGTGAAGACATACAAATGGCTAACAGACACATGGAAAAATGTTCATCATCATCAGCCATCAGGGAAACTCAAATCAAAACCACATTGAGATACCACCTTACACCAGTTAGAATGGCCAAAATCAACAAGACAGGAAACAACATATGTTGGAGATAATGTGGAGAAAGGGGAGTCCTCTTACACTGTTGGTGGGAATGCAAGTCGATGCAGCCACTTTGGAAAACAGTGTGGAGATTCCGTAAGAGATTAAAAATAGAGCTTCCCTATGACCCTGCAATTGCACTACTGGGTATTTATCCCAAAGATACAGATGCAGTGAAAAGAAGGGCCACCTACACCCCAATGTTCATAGCAGCCATGGCCATAGTTGCCAAACTGGAAAGAACAAAAATGCCCTTCAACGGATGAATGGATAAGGAAGATGTGGTCCACATACACTATGGAGTATGATGCCTCCATCAGAAAGGATGAATCCCCAACTTTTGTATCAACATGGACGGGACTGGAGGAGATTATGCTGAGTGAAATAAGTCAAGCAGGAGAGTCAATTATCATATGGTTTCACTTACTTGTGGAGCATAAGGATTAACATGGAGGATATTATGAGAAGGAAAGGAAAAGTGAACTGGGGGAAATCAGAGGGGGGAGACGAACCAGGAGAGACTGTGGACTCTGAGAAACAAACTGTGGGTTTTGGGGGGGGGGGGGGGGGGGTTGGGGGAGCCCGGTGGTGGGTATTAAGGAGGCTGGGATTGCATGGAGCACTGGGTGTGGTGCATACACAATGACTCTTGGAACACTGAAAAAATAAAATTAAAAATTTTTAAAAAGTCATTACGGGGAAAAAAAAAAAAAAAAAAAGGACACGGAGGTTCAGGCCCTGTTGCTGAGAGGGACCTCACAGGGCCGGGGTCGGTCCAGAAATCGCCCTTCTCTTCCCTAGCCCGCCAGGTGGAATCATGCCACAGAAATGTCGCTGAAAGAACAATTTGCATTAGTGGGTGCCATTTTTCTTCTAGCCTTTCTTTTCTGTTTGCTTGTGTTTTAAATCGTATCTCAGTGCCTTGGAATCCTGGCAAGGAGGATGTAAAAATAGCCTTTTTCGGAGCCAGCCTTCCCGCCGTCTCCTGTTTAGTCTGGGGCCGGCGCTCGCGGCCTGTGGTGCACGCGTCCCCGACCCCCTCCAGGCCCATCGGATCGACCCGGAGGCCTGCGTCCTGCCCCTCCACTACCCCAGGCCCCGGGGTCGCTCCAGAAGCCAGACGCCAAGTACTCGCGGGAAGGGCTCGGTCCCACGCACCTGACCCGCGTCGCGGAGCCCACACCGCTCTCCCGGCGGCTCCGACGCCGCCCCCCTGCAGCCCGCCGCCACCTCCCCTGCTCCCCGGACGCCAGGCTCCAAACCAGCCCTCACAGCATCACAAAACAAAGGGGAAAGGCACAAAATGTATCTCGGACTCAAAGCCCAGAACCGGGTCACTCGCGCAGCACCTGCAGCGGCGCAGGGCGGGCTGGGCCGGGGCAGGGGGTCTGGAGGCCAGCGTGGGGACGCGCGCCGCGGAAGGGACGGTCCCCGCGGGGCGAAGTCGGGGGTCGGCGGGGCCGGGGATCCGCGGGGCTGCTGCCCGGCAGCGCGAGCTGCGGCGTCCGGCCGGCCGAGCCCGGCCCCTCGGCCTCCTTCGGGAAGGGAGCGCCCCCTCTGTCGCCCACCTTTCCAGCGGGCAGGGCGGCCGGCGCGCACGTGGAGCCCGCGCGGTCCCCGGGGAGCGGGGCAGCCAGGCTGCGGCGGCCGCGCGTTCGGAGCCTTGAGCGGCGGGACCCCGACGCCGCACGCCCAGCGGACTGCGGGAGGGTTGGGGGTGGGGAGGCGGGGTCCGTGGCTGCCCCAGGAGGACCCTTACCACGGAAGAGCAGCAAGGGTTCACTCACTCTCCCGTTCACGCACCCGCTTTTGAGCATTTCATGAGCACCTACTCTGTTCCAGGCTCGTGCGGAGATTGGCAGGTCCAGAGGAGGGGTCGGGAAGCACGGGCTCTGCGCTCCGGCCCGGCGGCTTCCCGCGGAGCTCCACCTCCCCCGGGCGCAAGACCCCAGCCCGCCAGATCACCATCAGCTGTGGCCGGCGTTGGCGTCCGGGCCCTGCTCCCAGCAGGAGATGCGACGGCCTCTGGTGTGCGGGGCTTGGCCCAGCCAGCCCCCGAGCCCTCTAGTTCTGCCCACCTGATCCCCCGGGGAACTCAGCCTCCAGGATGTGGCCATCTCCATGTTTTGTCTCCACCAGCACCGCCCCCCCCCACCAGACACTCTGTAAGGCTCAGACCAGCACCTCCCTCCTCCCTGCCTCTAAGATGAGAAGGGGGCCCAGCCTCCCAAATGGAGCGTTGCCCCTTGGACGGCCTTGCCTCTCTCCACATGAACCTCCCAAGGTTCGTGTCCCCACCACGAGCATGAGGGTAATTGTTGCTCTTACCTTCCAAATTCTCAAAATTATTCAATTTTCATTTTATTATAGGCTTATACAAGGTATGGTTCCAAGTGCTTATATCTGAAGCCGCTCTGTCCCGCATGTGTTGGGCAAATCTTCTGCGTCTAGTCCTGCCAGGCTCCCTGGACGCCCTGCTAAGAATCAGAATCTTTGGTCCTCAGAGCAAAACCCAATCTCCTTAGCATGGTGATCAAGGTCCTGCCGCCTGCCCTGGCTTTCCTGTCCAGCCTGCCCTTTCCCGGCCACCTGCTGCCGACCTGCCTGGCAAAGCCAGCACAGGGAGTCTTCCCTGGCTGCCCCCTCAGCCGGCCCAGCTCATTTACGGCTGGGTCTACACCTGCCTCAGCTCGATAGCTCACATTCCCTCTGCCCTGGGAGCCTCCTTCGGGTGGTGACTTCCACCTGAGCATCTTCACGTTCCCTTGGGAAACTGGGGAAAGCCCACAGCAACAACTGTCTTGCAGGAGAGGATCCAAAGTAAAGACGCAAAGGATTTTCTGTCGATCCCTAAGAAAATCACCAGGGCAATCCAGACTGGAAGCCCAGTCCCATGATGTCCTGGGTGGAGCTGTTTAGGGAGCAGGAGGGCCTCCCTCCCTGTGCCCACACCAGTCCACACCTGAGAAGGAGAGCACAGAGGGCTGATCAAGGGTCCCCAAATGCCAAGTGGCCATGCTCCCAATGGGCAAGCAACTCCCACCAAGAAAACCTACCTTCTCCCTGCCTCCCCAGGATCCTATATCCAAATAGAGGGAGGGAATGCATAAAAATGAAAAAAAAAGAAAAGAAAAGAAAAGAAAGAAACATGTCCCCCAAATCCCGAGACACCCTTTATTAGAGCTAGCTGAAGGATTAAGTCACTGGGGGAGACCACACGGTTTTCATCCCGGGCTCATGTGCTTAGATACACACCTGGTCCCGAGGGGAGAAAGCCAGGCATGAAAAGAGGGGAGAGCAAGCAAATGGAAACTTGGCAGGAGCACACAGGCTGCGATTCGGGGCAGCAGCCAGACAAGGAAAACTGAGAGGGTGTGAGCAGACACGGCTGCAAGGAGAAGCCTTTTCCAAGAAACTGTAGAGGGATCTCCTTCCAAGGGGCTTCGGGCCTCTGCAGACATGATCTCATTGCCCCTCCCCCAACGGCCTCCGGGGGGAGGGTACCTGGGGGTCTCTGCCCAGACCCACGTCCAAAGAAAACTCAAACCACCCACTTCCCTAAAGAGGCCTGGATCTGACGTTTGCTCAGTGACAGCGGGAGGACCACAAGGTTCCCCCGAGTGCTGATATAGAAGTCTCGCGAAGCTTCACGAGTCCTTGAAAACACTGGAAGTCTCTCAGGACAAAAAACTGACTGGGGAAAAGGCAGTTATTTAACGAAGAGACTTGTCTCATTCTGTGCCAAGGGGGCACGGGAGGAGAGAGAACGGGAGCCAGCGTATTAGGTGGGGTTCTCAGCCGTTCCCTCGTGGTGAGCGTCCAATGAGCGTCACAGAGTGTGTTCAGAAGAAGAGACGTTGGGTGGCCGTGGGCTCTGCAGCAGGGCTTGGTGGGGCCCAGTATGGGGCGTCTGTCGTGCTGTGTGTAAGGGGCCTCCATGCGCCCTCTTGCTCAGTCTTCGTAACAACTGTGGCCGAGGGGCGGGGGCCGTTTGGAAGCACACCCCCTCCACAGCCCTTAGCACAGTGCCAGTGATGGAGGAAAATGTTGGCGGTTGGGAGAGAACAGTCGAGAAAGAATTCTTGAGATGCCTTCAGTGCAAAAAGGGGGTTTTATGAGAGCATAAACAGGGGGACAGGACCAGTGGGCAGCGAGAGCTGCACTGGGGGCATGAGGAATGGCCCATTATATGCGCTCAAGTTGGGAGGGGGTGAGGGAGGGTGTAAGTCCCTAAGAATTTGGAATGAAGGTGTCCAGGACCTTGGCGGGCTGGCTGTTGTGAGGA
Organism: Taxidea taxus jeffersonii; assembly: GCA_003697995.1. Taxonomy (NCBI): domain Eukaryota; kingdom Metazoa; phylum Chordata; class Mammalia; order Carnivora; family Mustelidae; genus Taxidea; species Taxidea taxus. The sequence continues at coordinate 33,255 of ML110378.1, read as the reverse complement.
AAAGGTCATTTGCTACTGTCTAGTAAGACCTTCGTCATGAGAACATTCAGATGTATATCGGCCGGTCATAATCTTGGAGGAGGATTGCTAACATGTATCTTGGGGTTTAGAGATAAAGAAAGTTTCCAAAGGAATTTTTATATGCTAAGGAAGACTCGCAGGACCCTGGAGCTCAGGAGAATGTCAAGCTAAGGTTGCCCATTGTGCTTAGCGAAGGATTGACATCGAGGCAGCTGAGTTCCTGGAGGAAGGTCGCTCTGCCTGTCCCAAGGACTTGTCAGTGGGCTGTAGGTTGTAGGGAATTTAATTTTTTTTCTTTTGCCTTTGTTCTCTACATCACCTGGCAGGCAGCGAGTGGGAGGGCGGGGACACCCGCATTTGGGACAGTTGGGGGAGAGGCGGCCTTTCTGGTGCAGCGGAGCCTCGTTCCCCTCGCTGCTGACCTATAAAAACTCCAGGAGCCTTCTTAGCGCCTGGTCAGGGCATGAAGCTAAAATGCTGGCGGAGATGGTGTGTGCCCCACAGAGAGAGAGAGCCACGGCTCTCAGCCCTCTTTTCCCACTCCGGGGTTTATTTTGGCTCTGGGCAGCAGATCCTCCGGGGATAGAGGAACCTCATGGACCTGGGAGGCAGGAGGCCTGTGAAAGCCACGGGGCTAGTGATGAGATAGCGCAGAACAAACTAACCCAAGTACCCAGCGTAGGCTGGCTTGGGCCTGGTGGATTTCAGGGCTATTTCAGGGCCCGGAGGGCAGTGTGCGGAACCAAACACACCCAGATTCCTAGCTCCTGGCAGACGTCGGTTTCCTGAGAATTATTCCACAAAGTGATCCCACAGCTTTAGTTACGCAGCCCTCGTTAGACCCCCTTCCCGCCCCCCACAACCACAAGGAGCAGCTCTGAGGCTGGGGAATCGGCCCGTGATAACAAGGCTTCCTGAAGACCAGAAGAGGTTTCCATCTGCGTCCCCAGCCCCGCTCCGGCTCTCTGGGCTTGTGAGCCCCAGGACATCATGGCCCCAGTGCAGATCGGACGTGAGCCCTCCCCGAGCATCCCTGGGGATGCCTCCAAGCTCTCCGACTGGCCGGAGCTGCATGTCTGTCATCTCTACCTCCCAGAGCCCGAGCTCACCTGGAGCTCTAAGGACGGAGAAACCGTGGCCATACTCTCCGGGACTGGTCCTTTCAACGTGTCCTTGGCGACGTCCCTCTTGTCTCCCTCCTCCTGCAGGGAGGTGGAGTAGAGAGCTGCAGGTGTCAGGCTGAGACTCGGGGGGCCCAGTCCTGAAGATGCACATTCCCTTGCTTGGCTTACCAGGCCCCTTAATCACCTGTTCACACGCCTGGGCCTTGGGCCCTTTGGACCTTAATTGGGCAAAAGGTCAACGGTCACCCTCTGTTGCTTCCAAGCTGCTCCCGCATCCCCTTCCCATCAAACAAAACAAAACACACAAGCAAGCAAAAGCCCTTCCAACTGCTCAGGCCTTACCTGCCTAGGGAAATTCTGTCTTGACGGCTGGAGAGGCCACCAGATCCAAGGCCTTCTCTCTGCTTCTTGATGACAAATGTCATCCCATGACATGGTTTGGCTTGTGGACTGCAATAAGGAACAGACAAAAATGCCAGGGCTAAGGTGGCCTGGGTTCTGGAACTTCTCTAGAAGTTTAGGTGTCCCCTCATTCCTTCTACGTTTCTGTGTGAGGGCGGCGGATCTTGCCAGGCTCACCATCTTCGGGAGGCTTTGGGTTCTCTGCTGCAGAGTCGCTTCTGGGCGACCAGGGCTGTGAGGTCAGGAGAAGGAGCCACAAACCTGATTCTAACACAGCACAGCTGTTTGGGAACGCCGACGCCTCGTACCCAGCGCGGCCTTCAGCTTTCTGAAAGCGCAGAAGACGTTCCTGTCGGAACTGTACACTCGCAAGAAACGGCCAAGGATTCAGCTTTCCTTGTCCTGTGGCCCGACCCCCCACGCGGCCTGACGCAGTGCTTACTCCTGGCTGGCTTCAGTTTGTCCCTTCAGGGCAGGGGACATCTTTGAATCCTCAGGGCCTAGCGCCCAATGTCACAGAGAAGTTTCCAGCTACTTGAGTGAGTGATGGGGAGGGACGGAGAAGTCACCTTTCAGAGGAGTGGGGCCAGGAGGATGGGGTCAGTAAGGTGAAGAACTTGTTTTTCTCTCAGACTTCTGGTGCTACCTGAGACTCTCCCTGATTCGCCTTTTGCTGTCTTTCTTAGACTTTTACTTAATGTGCCAAAGAGAGAGGGGATTGGTCAGAGAGGCGGTAGCGTTCTCTTCTCCGGGGCCAAGGGCCAGACAGATGGCTTTGGGTGGCGGTGGGGGCAGCAGTGCATCGTGAGCCTCCCACCAGGGCCTGGCTCGCTCTGGGGACCCCGGCTCCGGACCGCTCCCGCCCGGCCTGTGCGCTCTTGAGGGCTGCTGGAGGCCAGTGAGCCGTCCATTCCTCGAGCGACACCTGTCACTTCCCAGGACGTGGATCGGACACGCACGCAGAGACACACCATGCACACTCCCACGCGCAGACCTGGTCCACCAGCAAGAGAGGGACACCCCATGCCAGACCTGTCCCTGGCCTCTGGAGCACCCCAGTTCAGCAGGGTCACAGGCGCCGGGGGACAGGACAGGTGGCAAGGTTTGCTGAGATGCACAAGCATTTCAGGGCGAACCTGGAGTCCTCATTCAGATAACCGATGGGCCCTTTGCTGTTAGACCCCTGGCTCTGTGCTGACCGGGGTCACGGGCAAGGGTATCTGTGCAGAGAGACGAGGAGACAGAAGTCAGGCCCTTCATGCAAAGCGGGGTACATCCTGTTGTCCAGCCGTGGTGAGTGCCACGAACCCAAGACTCACTATCATCCAGATGGTCACCAGGGGCACAGATGACGGCCTGGCCCAGCTGCCTCCTGGGACCACAGTGGAAGAGGTCCAGACACGGGAAAAGTTGGGCTGGGTTTCTTCTCCTGGGCCTTGATTTTGTCTTCTTTAGAAGGGACCTGGCAGCTTTGCTACGGTCCCTTCTCTAACCTGTCCACAGGTAAATTGCCAAGTTGAGCTGCTGCCCGGAAGGAAAATGAGACCTGGACGTGACTTGGGGCCCAGGTCCGCCGGCCGCATCCGTGAGAAATGCCAACCCCGTGAGAACCTTCCAGTGCTCTCTTGCCCTCCTCCTCAGCCGTGCATTCCTGAGCCGCCACCCGAGGCCTGGCCCTTGCCTGACGGATGCTGCCCACGTGCCAGGCACGGGCCCAGGCCTGCCCACTGGCCCCCACGACTCTGACGACCCCGGAGACTTGTGATGGTTGTGACTGTTGAACTTGGGTTTGCACGTGCGTGTGTGAACTGGGTGTTGATGGTGGGGAGGCGAGCCTCACGCCCCGTCTGCGTCCGTGTGCACCGCCCTGGCCGTGCCCTGCTGACCAGCTGCTCGGCAGTGAGCCCCGAAGTTGCTGTCGGGGGGAGTCCCGACTGGGCAGGCATTGCAAGGTAGGGCCGGGGTCACTCACCCATCACCCCCAGGAGAGAGGGGGCCCCTTCCCCAGCCCTGCATCCAGCCCCCGAGGCAGAAGACCCTGGGCTTGACACCCACTGGACCCCAATCTCTCCTCTGGGCTCTCACGCTCGCCTAAGAGAAGGACTCGGTGATTCTACGTCCAAGAGAAGGACTCGGTGATTCTACGTCCTCGGGGTGTCCAGACTCGGCAACCTTGGAGGTAACGGGCCGAATCACTTACTGTCCAAACCAGGCCCTTTCTGTAGAGAAGGGGGGTCCGCGGTGATGACGCCGGGCATGGAGGGACCCCAGACCCTCGCGCGGGGACTGGAGATCCGCCCTGGTCTTTCTGGGCCTCAGCTTCCCCCTGTGGCCAGACGGCGTTGTTCTGACGTGACCCGTTTCTGCCTCTAGTTACTCAGCACACGCCAGCGGCCGCACAGCACGTCTGTCTCGTTTCTGGGGAGGCGGCGCGTGTGCTTCCCGCACCCTGGGAGAGCTCCCGGAGCCACGGGCCTCCAGCCGCGCCTACCTCTTAAGGAGCCGAGCCGCGAGGCCGCTCCTCGGCCCTGACACCCGTTGGGGTCCTCGTGGTGAAATATAAGGAGCTGCTCCCCCCTCCGTCTTCGCTTCCCCCAGCAGAAGAGTGACTTCTCACGCTCTCGGTCCCATAAATCTCCCGCGGAACCGCTGGCTCCCACGCCGCTCTGCCAAACTAAACAACGCTCGACGCAAACAAATCAGACAAGACCGAGACAGACCCCCCCTTGCTTCCACTCTTGGGGGCGCTGGGGTTCATTTAGCCAAATCCCCACGCCCGTCTTCCCGGCGCGCACCCCCCACCCATTTTGCCTTTGTGAAAGGCGTCACCGTGTGCTTGGAGGCTCGGCGCCCTGCTGGCCCCTCGGTCGCTCTAACTCCATCAGGCCATCGTTCCTTTTAGGTGTCTCGCACCCGCCCTCCTTCCTCTGCCTTCGGCCCTATCCCGCCAGCTGCTGCCCCAGACCGCCCCCGTCGGTCATCACGCCGTCCCTGCTGCCCAGGAATCTGCGGTCTCCGGGTGTGGGGCAAGTCCGGATGCTGCACGGGCCTTTTGGGAGGCTCCAGGATATCTGGGTGGGGGACTCGGGGTGACGGTCTGGCGGAGGGGGCGGTAAGGACATGTCCTGGAGCTTCTTTGTGCAGCAAGCACTGTGGGTTTCCTTCTTCGGGATAACGATGCCTACGGGTAGGAAAGGCTTCAAAAGATGGCTTTAGCGGAGTGCGTCAGGGTTCAGTAAAGAAAATCTACATCCAGTGGTACGGGGCACTTGTCAGCCACGCGACAGGAACACCCAGATGTGGGTGAGCTTCTTTCTGGAAGCTCTTGGCCTCACCAGCTCCGCAAGTGGATCGATCTGTCACTCTCTGAGCCCCGTCTCTTCCGAGGGGCAGTTTGTCCTCAGGCTGGTTTCCCCCATGGTGGTGGCACGGGCTTCCTTGCTCGCCTCTCCGCGCAGCGAGAGGGGCCGCTTCTCCCTACAGAGGATGAAGCCCTGCGTTCCTCTCTGAACGCACGCGCTGAGTGCTTGCGTCCACCCCTGAGCTTCTGTGGCGAGAGAGATCACCCGGAGCTCGGGGCCGTGTCAGTCTGATGCAAACAGCAGACGTGGCCACCGCATGGATGACGAGCCTGGTCAAGGGGTGGCTTGCGTGGGGGCAGTCGGTGGGGATTAAGGGTGAGCGTGGGGACACTGGGGTCCTCCCACCTGCCTGGCCCCCAAATGCTGGGCTTCTGGGCATGACAGCACTGGTTCAAGCCAGAGGGTGGCATTGGAGAAATGGGTGGGTGGGTGGGGTTCTCTCAGGAAGAACCACTTAGTCTTTGGAAAGGCGAATGATGGTTCTGGAAGGATCTCCTCTTGGAGTTCGGCTTGAGCACAAGCCAGGTTCCCGAGAGCACATCAGGTCTATGGGAAGAAAAGGAGGGGGATATAGGATGCGGGTTCTCTTGTGCACCTGTCCCGGGACAGCCTGCCTAGTGATGTCCGCCCGGCGGGACTGGAGTCATTACCCCACCCTGCACACACCTCGCCCTCTTTCTTGGCACTATGGCAGTTTAAAATCAGCTTTTTGCATGACACTTGAGACCTGGCTCAAGGTGGCCACAGAGTAGGTGAAAGCCTGCAGCGTGCCTTGGTTTCCCCAGACAAAAAGCCGGGAGGGAGAGGGTCCTCGTCACCAGCCCTCACCTTGAGGAACAAACTGGTAATGTGATTTCCTCAGCACCAGGTATCCGTGCTTTCTGTTTCTTTTCTGGCAGAAAGTCCGGAAAGGCCCCTGCCCACCCAGTTCGTGCCGACATGTGACCTCCCCATTCTTCGCTTCCGGTAGGCAGGAAACCACGGGCGGCACGTTGCTTTACTCCACTAAAGACGCACACCAGTTCCTCCGCTGGAAAACACATTAATCCAAGTAGCAACGGGATGGTGCCTGGGCTCTGAGGGATGCCGGGTTCTGTGGGGCCCAGGAGTGGCTGTTCTGGTTGAAACCGGACAAAGCCAGACGCTGTATTCGAAGTCGGGGGAGCAGAGATGGTTGGGAGGGGGGCGCGTAGAGACCCAGAGGGAACCTGCAAGGAGTTTCAAGGGGCCTGGCCCCGGGCTACCTCCTGCCCAGTCGTGCACGTTGTGGACCGCACACTCTGCCCCGCTGAATTCACATGCCGAAACCCTGTCCCCTGCCTGATGGGACAGTAGGCGGAGGTGGGTTATTGCGAGTGGAATTCATGGTGGTATAAGGGTCCTGAGAGAGCCGGCCTCCTCGGTCTGCTCGCACCACATGAGGACACACGTGAAGGTGGCAGGAGCCACCAGGAGGAGGGCCCCCCACACAGGCACCTGACACAGGACCTCCAGCCCCCGAACTGTGAGAGATACATGTCTGCTGTTCGAGCCAGGTGTGGGCTCTGTTACAGCGGCCGACAGGCGAAGGCAGCTCATTTGGCGGCCGGCTTCACAGCAGTCCTTCATGAAAGTCATGGAACATCGATGTTGTAGGCTGTTCTCAACGTGGGTCGTACTGCACAATTTTTAAAAAAGATTTTATTTACTTGAGAGAGAGAGAGAGCACGAGTTGGGGAGGGTGTGGGAAAGGGCAGAAGGGTGTGGGAAAGGGAGAAGCAGACTTCCGCTGAGCAGCGAGCCCGAGGCGCGACTTGATCCTGGGACTCTGAGATCGTGATCTGAGCTGAAGGCAGACGCTTAACGACTGAGCCCCCCAAGGGCCCCTACTTCCAAGTTGTTTGATCTCAGTCTGGGTCTGTGGACACAGGTCCTGGCTGGAATGTGGGTCTCCTCTCCTTCCTGATCGGGGTGTCACCTGCTGTGTCTCCCCTCTTCCCGCTCCGTTCCTTTGGGTGACCATGGAGCCTGAGGCCCCTTCTGACTCCCCAGAGCCTTGTAGACGAGGATGGATGTCCTCTCCTTCCGTTTCTGGGCCACACAAAGTCCCTGCTGTAGCAGCCTCTGCAGCGACCTTCACCTTCACGCGTGCCCAGATGTCGGGGACCACATCTCCCCACACTCGGGTCCCGCTCCCAGGCACCCAGATGAGGGTGGAGATGCCGGTGGCCCTGCTTGGAGGAAGCTGATGTCTGAAGGAATGGCACTTGGCTTCAGAGAGAAGAGAGCGTTCCCAAGGGACTAGAGAAGACACGCCTGGGGCCAGACCCCAGGTTCCCCTCCCCAGCCCTGTCTTCCATCTGAGGTGGGGGTTCCACAATCTCTGCCCTCTGGGGTGGTCCCTCTGCTAGGCCCTTCAGCCCCCCTTACGGCACGAGGACTCGAATTCCTTTTGTTTCCAGCTGCGGGTCCTCATTGCCTGCTCTGGCCCTTGACTGGAGTCTGCTGTTGTCCAGGTGGCTTTGAGGCAGCAGCGGGCAAAGGGCTGGGGCATCAAGGGGGACAGACACCTGGTCCCTGCCCTAAAGGGGCCGCTGTCCAGAGCAAGACAGACTGGAAGGGCAGGCGACTGGCGTGTGGCTAAGTGGACAAGCCATGAGCGAGACACCAGCCAGGCCAGGTGAGTACCAAGAGAGGTTCAGCCTGGCTTCTGCCTCTCGGAGCCTCGGTGTCTTCATCCATAATATGAGAAAGAGTTTTTTGGTGATTAAATGAGACAGGACATGTAAAAGTCCTTTGAGATCATAAGCGCTCAATAAATATTGGTTAGTTTATATTACATCAAATACATAAAAATATAGATACATAACCTAGTATATTATAATGCATTATCTTAGATCATTATTTGTATTACTTTGAATTCTTCTTATGAATGGGGCAGATACCTGAAATGTGAGGTGTTAGGACAGAGAAATGTGCAAGACACAGTGGGTACATGAGGAAGGACCTCCCCTGGTCCTCACAGGAGGCCCCGTTGAGGAGAGGCCGGGTGGGACATCCGAGCAGGAGTTGTCAACAAACAGATCTGGGGCCTTCCCTGCAAGGGGCACATGAGGGAGTGGGGGTCTGGCTTCTTTGGAGCTAGCTGCCTCCTGAGGGTTAAATCTAGAAGTACAGGAAAAGAAGTGGAAAAGTCACCATGGGCCACACCAAGGGGATCTAAAGATTTAGAGTTTTACCCTAGTGGTGATGGGAAATCACAGCAGGGTGTACAAAGACGAATGACAAGATCACAGTTTTATTTTTATTTTTTATTTTTTAATTATTTATTTGAGAGAGAGCACACACACAAGCAGGGGGAGGGGCATAGAGAGACGCAGACTCCCCACTGAGCAGAGAGCCTGATGCAGGACTCAATCCCAGGACCTTGAGATCATGACCTGAGCCGAAGGCAGAGGCTTAACTGACTGAGCCCCCCAGGTGCCCCTAGATTCACATTAAAAAAAAAATTCAGCCTGGAGAGCCTGGGTGGCTCAGTGGGTTAAAGCCTCTGCCTTCGGCTCAGGTCATGATCTCAGGGTCCTGGGATCGAGCCCCGCATGGGGCTCTCTGCTTGGCAGGGAGCCTGCTTCCCCCATCCCCTCTCTCTGCCTGCCTCTCTGCCTACTTGTGATCTTTCTCTGTCAAATAAATAAACAAAATCTTAAAACAAAGTCAGCTTGATAGGGCAGTGGAGTTTGGCTTGGAAGAGGCAGAGCTGGGAGCAGAGAGAGAAACTTCCCGCAGACTGAGGCAGATCTGAGTGCGGGAAGGCGGGCGGGACTGGGTAACCGGTTCTGGTTAGGACTCGAGAGCAGAATCTCCAGGTGTGTATTCGTCGTGTTCTCCAGAGAAATAGAACCGGGGTGATGTACACATACATGGGAAAAAAATGTATTTTAAGGAATTGGCTTTGACATGATGCAGTCCAGCAAGTCTGAAATCTGCAGGTGGGCTAGCAGATCGGAGACCCAGGGAAGAGATGGTTGCATTTCTAGTCCGAAGACCTTCTGCTCTAGAATTCCCCCCTGCTCAGGGGAGCATCAGTCTTCCGTTCTATTCAGGCCTTCAACAGATTGTGATACCCTTCAAACAAACGTGTTACCATGATTAGTTAATGTTAGCAAGGGCCGTTCGATAGCTTTAGCACATCAAAGAATCTTTTTGACATCGGGACACAAACACAGAGATTTGCTCAAGGCCAGATCGGAGTCGACAGTTTGTCTCTGTCTTTTTTTTTTTTTTTTTAAGATTTTATTTATTTATTTGTCAGAGAGAGAGAGAGAGAGCGAGCAAGAACAAGCACAGGCAGACAGGGAGGCAGGCAGAGGCAGAGGGAGAAGCAGGCTCCCTGGCGAGCAAGGAGCCCAACGTGGGACCCGATCCCAGGACGCTGGGATCATGACCCGAGCCGAAGGCAGCTGCTTAACCAACTGAGCCACCCAGGCGTCCCTGTCTCTGTCTTTTCCACCAAGCTTCAGTGCCTTTTTTGGGAATTCAAGCTCATGGGCATCATAATGTATTGCAAGTGTTAGCCTGCCAGACCCCCACATTCCAAGCCCATGGGGAGGGTGCCGGGGCCTTCTGGGTTACCTGCCATTCAGGTTGAGCCGTTCACGACAGCAGCTCTGCAGAAAGGAGCTCAGCAAGACATAGAATGTTTCTGTCTTTCGGGACACTTGAAGAGTTTATGTCATAGTTCCAGAGCTAAGAGTGCCTGGAAGGGGAATGGACTTCCTCTGAGCACCTCACGCATCAACCCTGAGATGTCTGGCCTGTGTTGCAGATAAGAGAGCACACGAGGAGCTGAGTACTGACGTATGAACCCCTTTCTTTCAGGGGCAAGGGGTGGTTTGAGAGCTTGTTTGCTCAAGGGTGGCTTGGCTGCATGCAGAGAAATGAAGATCAAGCCCAGGGAGATCCTTTGGGGAAAACTGAAACCAGGAAGCCAAAGCAAAGGTCAAATCCACAAAGTGCCAGCCGCCCAGCTGAAGTTAGGGAGACACGCCCAGGTATGCTGGGTGAAGATGGATGGGGTCTGGAGCGAGGGCAGATTAGGAGCAGAGGAGGGCTTCAGATGGTCCCGTGACGGCTCTGAGGAGCCCAGGCCCAGCTTCCTGGGGGGGGTGGTGCAAGGTCAGGCTGGGGCAAGGACATGGGCCAAGGACCTGGCCCAGGAGGAGCTTTAGCTGTGGAGTGCATAGTTCTGTTCCGCTAGAATTTCTGAAGAGTCTGGGGAGCTCTGCCCATATCAGCTCGCTCACGCCATGCCTGGCATCCCAGCAGTCACTCACGAATGAGCTGAATTACTGAGTCTTCCCGCCACGGGAGAGGAGGGTGCAGTGCTGACACAGCCTGCTTCTTGTGGGAGGAGAGAACAGGGGCACGAGGACAATATTTGTGGGGTCCATCTCGCCCAGACAACACGTGCAGCAAAGAGAACCATTTCCAGTGGCCCCAGGGCTCTTGTGAGAAGGGTCTTAACCCCAGTGCCCTTCTCGCCCCAAACTCCTTTCCTGGTGCCTTGAATCTCTCCAGACTTCAGTGGGTCCTTTCTTTCTTTCCAGCTCTCTCTTTTTTCTGGTTCTTGGATTGGGCACTTCATAACATTCCTCTGGGGCTCACCGCCATCTTGGGAATTTCTCGTTTGGGTCTGCCGGCGCCGAGGGACTAGGAAAGCCCAGTCCAGGTAGTTTTTCTGCATGCCATCACAATTGCTGGAGAGGAAAAACAGGTCCCTCCCCCTGCTTCCATGTTCCCTGAACTCTCATTGTCCCCCCCATGCCCCCGCCACCTTCCCTCTTACCTCAGGCTACAAGATGATAAGATTTTTAAAAAATGGAAAGAGAAAAACTAAAATTAGGCCTATGTGACCAACAATTCTGCTCTGAGCAATGGAAAAATAAACCATACTCACATTTCTGTTTTTCCCAGGATCTGAAGAACAACGTTGGCTATTTGGGTAGCTGGCTATTCCTGGTACATTTCAGAAATAACTCATGTTTATTTATTATTGGGTATTTATAACAGTGTTTCAGAGCAGGTTTCCAATAGCTCCACGAAGAAAGAAGCGTGGGCTCCAGCACCGGCTGGGGTGGGGTGCGGTAGGGAGGGATGCCGTCCCTGCAAGGAACCATGACATGACCCGCTCAGTAGCACTTCTACCTGCTGAGGCCACAGCTGGGGGCTGCCCGAGCTTTGTTTCTCTTCTGAGGCTTTCCCTGAAAGGACCTCAGAGCCCAAATCGGATTACTTGAAACATTTGATGGAGTATGGACACACACACACACACACACACACACACACACACACACACACACACACTCTGGGCTCAGGCAGAGATTGGAGGTGACGTTTCTGGAGGAACAAAAGGATGGTGGATTCCTGAACAGACAGCCACAGACCTGAGCCGCCAGGAATGCTGACAGCTCCCGGGCACTGACATCATCCCCACTCCTGGCTCTTGGAGGAACCCTGTGACCCCCAGGTCTTAGGGTAATTATTTTTAGCCAGAAAACCCATCCTGTGGCATTCCCGTGCTGCACTCAAGGGAGTCAGGATTTCCAGAGAGAGCCCTTTTGAATTTATGGAACCCCCATCTCTTCTTCTGCCTGCGATATTAGAGATTGTTAAGGTTGGAACGTTGGAGTCCATGAGTCTGCTGCCTTCGTGTGGTAGATGAGCCTGGAGAGGCTGAATGTCTTGTTCAAGGTCAAACAGCCGGCTGCAAACCTGCCCTCCTGTCTCTTCTACCTTACCCCTCCTCTTGCTCTTTGTCTGTTACAGCAGTTCCCAAACAATTTGTTCTCCAGACCCCACAAACTCTCAGAAGTTACTGAGGGTCCCCAAGAGCTTGTTTACATGTGTTGTGTCTATCGATATAGCCCCTGTTAAAAATTAAGGCTGAGAAATTGTAAAAATATGATCTATTCATTCCTTAAAAATACATTTTAATAAACCCATTGCATGCTAACATAAAATATTTTATGACTAATAGCTGTGTTTTCCAAAACAAAAGAATTTAGCAAAAAGAGTGGCATTATTCGACATTTTGCAAGTGGTTTTAACGTGTGGCTTAACAGAACAGTGGGATTGTTGTATCTGCTTCCACATTCGGTCAGTTGCAGTATTACCTATCACGCTGCCTCCGGAAAACCCCACTTTTTTCCATGAGATTGAAAAAAGCAGTTTCATGTCTTTGGATTATTATGAAAATGTCTTGGACACCCACAGGGGTCCCTGTACCACACTTTGAGAACCAGCGATCTATACCATCTCTGTACTTGCCTCATCCTTAACACTCCTGCTTTCCCGAGGCTCATTCAGTCATTCAAAGAACACGCAGTGAAGAACTCACAGGTGTTAAGCTGGGAATTTAAAGACAAAGGCCTCACATGTGATCTCAGTCCAAAAACTGTCACAAAAGAAACAGAACCAACTTTGTCTTTCTTAACGACGTATTGTCTGATTTCGTTCCCACCTCCTGCCAGGCTGCTGGGAAACAACCTCAGCCCTTCCTGGGCTTTGCCCGTGCAAAACCCGTGGAATATTCTTGGGGTCTTGTTTAGTGCAAAAACCTTGGGTGGGAGTACTGTGGCCCTTGGTGCTCACCGTCCCATCCAATGACCATTTCAGCCCCGGGCTTCCATGTCAGGAGTGAGGTAGAGGGAGTCTTGCCATTTTCATCCGTCTCCATCAGAAGAGCCGAGAATGTGGGGACAGTCCCCCCATCCCCTCCCGCCCCAGAAATCACAGATCCTCTCCCTCATTCCTACTCTCTCCCCCTGCTTCCTTCCTTACAGGCCAGCTGAGTCCTTTGCCAAAGGGAAATCCTCCCTGCAGGTTTCTTCAAGACATTCTCCAATTCTTCCCAACAAAAGCCAGAACAATGTGCAGGTTATTGCTGATTCCTCCCCCTGCCTTGGGCCTCTCTTTGGGATTAACTAAATTGATAATAAACGTGCCTGTCACACACTAAGAAGCCTGTAAG
>ML110378.1:3189-15338 GCA_003697995.1 Taxidea taxus jeffersonii | reverse complement strand
GAGCAGACGCGTGTGAGGCGAATCACAAGTGAGTCAAGCGCTTGCCGAGGAGGAAGTGACTTACCAGGCGGCCCTTCCTTGCGGGGCCTCCTTCAGTCCTTCCCAGGAGACAAGAGAGCGCAGGAAGACAGCTGGCAAGCTCCTGGCGGCAAACTTCCCTTTATTCTGGGACTGGGTGGGACCGTCATGGCCGGTGAGCCTCCTGGCGGTGGGGTGGGGGGTGTCAGCCTCCCCCCACCCGGAGTCAGGCCCGGACGGTGAGGTGGGCAAGGTCCCTGCAGGCAGAGGACTTCCGCTCCCGCACTTCTGCGGCTGGGCTCCTGCCGTGTGGGGTTCCTGCGAGGTCACAGGGACTTTATCGGCTGTTTATCTTGTTTCCACATCATATAAAGGTGCTTCAAGTCCTGGAGAGTCAGAGATGGAGGGACCTTCAGCTCATTTACACCCACGACCCGATAGCAAAGGAAACGGAGATGCTACGTGTGGGACATGCCCAGGGTCACAGAGCAAATTCAGGGAAGAACCTCTCTGGCGGGTCCACTGGGTGTTTCATGGTCTCCACGAGGCTCATGAATCCCACTACGCTTTTCCTACGCCGTGAACAATAATAACCATAAATGCATTATGCTGCTTCTGGGATGTAGGTCTCTGAGCCGGAGCGTGAAGGCAGCCGCAGCTCCTGAGGCGGGGAGCAGCTGGGGGCAGGGGCCGCTTGGCCGTCCATGCCCTGCGGGGCTGGTTTGTCTCCGGAGCCCAGACTCCAGATTTCTCCCTCCTCTGTTCTCAGGGAATGCCGGACTCCTCTCCGCACAATCCAGGGACTGTCCCACCACCACGAGACTGTCATCATTTCATTTCACAGCCCCAACGGGGAACACAAGGGGGTTGTAACTGATGTGGTTCAGAGACCCGCGTCGGAGCAATCAAAACGAGCCCTTCACGACGGTCTGCAAGAGCGCGGCGGACCCAGCGTCTGGCTTTAATGGGAGCGGGAAATGGCTAGCAGATGACTGCAGCGTTCCCGGCGCTCGAGGCTGGGGCCCTCCCACTAAAACCGCTCCCGACGGGGCCCGTCCTCCCCACATGTGCTCCCCAGACGTGGGTTATTTGCAGGACGCCTGGAGCGAGGCAACGCTAAATGTATGGGGGGGGGGGGCGCGTGTGTGACGGCTGAGGTCATGGTTATTCATTTCAAGCTGCGGAGACATTTGGTTTAAAAAACCCCAGCGACTCCACTGGGATTGGCTTTCAGAGAAGAAAAACAGCCCCAGAGTTCTTTTCCTGTCCAAAGCCGGTGGGATCGGCACTTACATCACTGGCCCCCACTTAACCCTTTGCGGGTGGGAGAAGGTCCTGCCTCCTCTAACTTGCTCCGGGCAAGTTTGCCTCTTGGAGAAAATGCTGTGAGTCACAGTGATTTACCATGAACTTGCTAAGAATGTGTCTGATGGTCTGATGCCTCTGGTCTCAAACCAGAGGCACGAAAACTGCTAAGACATTATACGAGGCTCAGAGACCAACATCTCGGGGATTTGCAGGAGGCCTTCGGACAAGTCCATTTCTGGAAGCAGGCTTCTCATCAGTGGCACAAACATGGCACAAGGACCGGAGTGTTTCTCAGTCCCTCCCCGACTTGCGCTATGCACGGCCATGAGCACACTCGGTCGCGCGCTGTGCGTCTGTGTTTAATCTGCTTCTCCCAGGACAGGCATTCTCTGGAGGTCGGGGGCGGCATCTAGATGCACACGGCTATTTTTCTATGTACTCCTACCCCTCTGGGTTCACTACTCTTGAACCGAACAGGTTAGATGAGAGGCAGGGAGGCGACCAGGAGTAGTCTAAGTATGCCTCCCCTTCCACGCGGGGTCACAGACACGCAGCAGGGAAAGCCACGGGGAGATGGGTGGGACCGTTGGTGATGGTGTGGGGGCGGGGAAATGGGAGGTGGCGGGGGAGTTGCCTTTACTTTGTGCAAAGATGTCTAGGTTCATGGTAAATCCAAGCGACGGTGTGACAAGTGACCGTCCTCCCTCCCAAAGGGTGGCTCTTCCCAAGCCTCCGGCACACAAAAAGAGTCCTCCCTGTCACTGGGCAGTTGAGCAAGACTGTGCTCTTGCAGAGAAAAAGGACCGGAAGGACCATGTGTTGCCGCAGGTGACAAGATACAGGATTTGCATCTTCTTCTGCTTGCTCGTTGGTCGTTTCTAAATTTTCAACCATAGATATGGATGAATTATCTCGGGAATGAGGAAAAGATGTTAATCTCATTTAATGGGTTATTTAGGAACGATAGAGCCAGGGTACAGTGGTGGGGGCGGGGTGGTTCTCAAGATGGGTTTCCTAGGGCCCCCAGGGACGGAACCGTGCCCATGCTTCCTCCAGCGGGGATCTGGGCAGTTCTACACACTCCTCTTCCTTCTCCCGCCTACCTCTCGGCTTCTGGTTTTGATATCCGCATGTCACACGAATGACGGGACTGTGCCCGCGGGACACTCAGACTGCCCGAGCCCAGGCCTGGGGGCAGTTCTCCCTACTTGCGTCTCACTCCTGCGGGGCTCTGCGCCCTGCCTCGCCGGAGGTCAGCTTGTCTCGTCAGCTCGTCTCTCCAAATCCTACAGCAAGCCATTCGAAGGGGCAATTCTGTCCTTTTCCTCTTGAGTTCTTTCCTCTTTCTCTCATTTCCCGCCCCCCGGCTTTATGGAGATATAATTGTCATATACTGCGGTATACATTTAAGGGGTGCGAAACACAGTTATAGCTCTATGGATCTCTGTATAAATATTGCACGATAGATGCACGTATTGCAAAATGACTAAGATTAGTTAGCACATCCAAAATGATGGAAAGCTTCTCGAGTTTGTGTGTCCTCCTCACACAGGGGCCAGGCTAATCATGTCTGGATTGTTCCCATTCTAGCACGTAAGTTATTTCTCACGGCCTCGCTCCGTGGTGTGATGAAAAGCATCACGAAGTAAGTGCAAAATGCACTCGCTTTGGAGCAGCCCTGAGAGGACGGTCCCAAATGCTGAGTCTCTCCGACAAGGACTCAGAGACATCCCCCGTGCAGTTCGGCAATGCTAGGAAGAGGAAGCGCTCCGAACGTCAGGGGGGTGACCCCGTGAGAGGCGAGGTATGCCGGGAAAGGCCACGACGCCTCGTTCGTCACAGGTCACCTGTGTGCATTTGCCTCCCGGGTGGCCGAGGAGCAGCTGTTGCCCGAGGGGCCTGGAGGGGCTCCCGGAGCAGACCTCAGTCCCTAGGGATCCACTTATGCGGCCAAGAGAATGGGAGGTCCAGCCAGCGGGAACCGCCCCGGACAAGCACAGCCTCAGGGGCGGGTCAGCCAAAGCTCCCAGTCGCAGGGCATCGGCCTTTGGACGCTGTGGGTCCTGCACCCAAAGGCTCCAGCCTGAGTCTCGGCCACATTCCAGATGCCGGCCCCGGCCCCCCAGCTCCGCCGCTGGCCCAGCTCGGGCTCATTCATCTCCCGTGGCTGTCAGGCCCGAGGACAGCAGGTGAAAGCAGGCCGGCTCATTGTTCCCAGGAAGCCTTTAGCTATGCCTGCCACCCCCTCCCAGGCCGCGGGGACCTCCAGCTTGCCGCGGTTCACGCTGGGAGGCCCGCTCTCCCAGCCACTGTGACCCGGAAAGGCCTCGGTGCAGACCCAGCCCTTGAAAGTTCCCCACGTCTGGCCTTGGGGCCTCTCGGGTAGCGAGTGACATGCAGGGACAGGTGCCACTCGCCTCTGGGGAGCTCGGCCGGGGGGGCCTGGTGGCTGCCAGTCAGAGAGCACATTCCAGGCCCAGTGCCCCCCCTTCGAGCAGGCCACTGGGGGGCGGTAACTGTGTCATCGTCCTCTTAAGTTATGTCTAATGGCTTAGATGGGTACTTTATACATCCGTGTAAAGCCTTGAGAAACAAAGGCAGAAGGCACCGCGTTTGATCCTCACGGCTAGCTTCCTGCTGACTGTGAGATGAGCTCTTCAAGGCCTCCGGAGTGAGGCTTGCCAGCTATGGCAGGAGGAGAAGCTGGACCAGCAGGAGACACTGAGGCGCAGGGGTGGGGGTGGAGAGTCGGGTCTCACTCCCTGCGGGGGGGAGCCTGGCCGCCGCCCCCCTTCCTTGGCTCTCCTGCCTCCAACCTTCCCCTCTTTGTCACCCCGTTGCTCTCCTCCCCTGTGCTGGGTGCTGGGGCGGGCAGTGAGCAGGAGGAGAAACAGACCGCAGGAGGGGTGAGGCTGGGAAGTGGCTGTGGAGGAGGGAGGCAGTTAGGGCCGGGGCTGGGCGGCCAGATCAGGAGAAGAATGTGTGAAATCAGAGGAAGGGAGCGCGGGCGGAAGCTTGGTGTCCCATCAACCCTAGAGTGACATTCCTGACTCCTTGCAAACAGGCCTGGCATTGGCAGCTTCGAGAGCCAGTAGATCCCTTTCTGGGGGTGGGGGGTGCACCAGGGCTCCCCAAAGTCAGGAACGGGAGGGGCCCACGGAGGGCGGATCCGGGGTCCCGGGCCGGCCACTGGTTGAAAGAGAAGCCTTTCTTCTTCCACCCCCGAGGGTTTTCTCCTTTTCTCCGTGGCCTCTGCCGTCCAGATGGCAGTCCCCGGGCCCAGTCGTCTGCACTGAGAGAGCAGTGAGACAGGGCGGTTCACCCCCAAACCGCGCGCCCGCTGTGTCTGAAATCCGGGCAGCAGCCCTGCTCCTCATGGAGCTGCTTAAAGAGATGCCATTTAATTAGGCAGCTCAAGTCGTCTGTGAGGGCAGCTCCTTAGTGACCCTGGATTAGACTTTCCCATCTGGAAACTGGAGTCATCCTTCTGCTCTCCTCTCTCCTCCCCTGCCCCCTGGAGTCCCCTGACTCTGCAGTCTCCCTCTGCCTTTTGCTGACCCAGCTCCCCCACCCACCCAGCTGTCCTCCTTCCCATCTCCTTGCCCCCGGTGTCTTTGGGGTCACAAGGAAGTGCAGGGAGCCCAATAAATTGGCTTCAAAGTAGCTTTTCTAAGCCCCCTGGAGACACCAGTCTCCCTGGCTCCTGCTCCCACATTTCTCTGCCACGTGGTCCCAGCTGTGCCCACAGTGAGGCCCAGAGTGCAGACCTATTGGTAGGCAGCTCCCAGTGCATGCCAGCCTCTCACTGGGGCACTCCGCCGGGTCCCCAGGTCCTCCCTCCCAGACCCACAGCTGCGGAGCAGCCTTTGGTTTTCTTAAGGAAAAGTGGCTCTGGCCATGGGCATCCTGGAATCTAGCAGAGGAGATACTGGGGAAGATACGGCGAAGGGCTCCTTGGAGAGAGGGAATAGTGGCTAGGTTTTGGAGGGCTTTTCTTGCAGTGGACAAGGAAGATAACTGGATCTGGGGACCACAGGGTCCTGGCTGTGAGGCCTGCCTTTGGCTCTGTGCCACAAGGGTTCTGGGCATGGGGAAGAGGTGAGGCAGGGGGATGCCCCGGTGTGTAAGTGCTCGCTCTGCACCACGAGCAAGTCCCTCCTGGCTCCCCTCTCTCCTTCGGGGCACCCTCAGGCCCCCAGTGGGGTCGTAGATGGAAAGTGCCAGAATGAGAGTCTGCACAGCGCTGTCTGCACATCACGTCCCCACACCCAAGTATTCTCTTCTGTAAAATGGGTGCAGGAAAACCCTTAAAACCCTGCCCTACCTACTTTTGCAGGCTTGCTGTGAGCACACATGTCTGAGGGCACTCACTGGAGCCCATAAGATGCCAGCAGCCGCCCCCCCCCCCCCCGTGCTCCCAGCGCCAGGGCACAGCCGTGCAAGCTGCTGGGACTGTTACTGGGAGCCGGCTCTCATCCCGCCCAGTTCAGCATCTCCAGTGAGGAGGCTCACCCGGGGGAGAGAGGGTGGCCAGGGCTGCAGGCACTGGCCGAGACCTCCAGCCCGGGGCCCTGGAAAGAAGGCCTCCGGTGCCAGTGCCAAGCTTCCTCCAAGAACAATGAGAGGAGATGCTGTTTTCGCTGACTGGGAAGCTGGCGGGGCGAGTGGCTGCGGGTCTCGGTCTCGGCGAGGTCAGGCAGAGCACCAGGAAGGCCTCCCTGCGGAGCAGGCAGCACCATGCCCGGCCCTTCCCTGGACCCCTGGGCCAGCTGCAGGAGCTGGTTTCTTCTGCTCCCCAGGGCCGGGGAGTGGAGGTCCGTGACGCCGGGTGGTCGTAGCCGCTAGTGTTCGTGGCTACCAACACCCTCCAAGCCTCTTGTTGATTGCCTTCAGTGCCCACCGTAAGATGTTTTTGTGAAGATGCCAACTGTACTTTCTAGAAGATTCCAGGCTACCTATGGAAAATGCAACCGGCATGGCAGAATGAAAGGCAGCACAGTGGGCTGAGGCCAGGGACCCTGGAGCCTCCCACCCCGGTGTGAATCCCGACTTGGTGACTTACTGGCGATATACCTTGGGTGTGTTCCTTACCTGCTCCGTGCCTCAGTTTCCCTTCTGAAAACGGGAATGAAGGTAATTATGGCATCCACTTCACACAGCTGCTGTGGGGGATCTGATGAGTCACTGTTCACAGCGCCCTCAGGACTGCATCTGGCCTTGCACCCTCCCAGCGTCCGTAAGACAAATAACACAGAAGGGAAGTAACGTGGCCGCACAGACGGGTGGTTTTTAAGGTGGGGTCTGGCGGTTTTCCAGCACGGGTTTTGTTCTCAAGCCTAGTTTCAGGGGTTCTGACTCCGTCCTGGTTTGTGGGCGCGGCGCTCCCAGGAACAGTGGCCAGCGCTCTGGCAGAGCATCGTGCCACTCACTTCTCTGACATGTCGGGGCGGACGGCAAGGGTCCCAGGGGCTCCGGGAATCAGTGCTGCTCTGTGGACTGAGAGAGGCCTCGGCTGGGGTCACGGAGCACGGTGGCGTCCGAGGGAGCGTTTGGGGCTGATTCGGACGAATGGAGGGACGGGGTGACAACAGGACAAGTGGTCCTTTACATAATGTTCCGTCCCCGTTGGGTCGGGCCTTCCCAGTGCCCCTGAGACTTGGGAGCACCGATAAAGACTGACTTCCCACTGCTCCAGCCCAGGCCGGGTGCAGAGTTGGGGTGGACAACATGCTTTCCCGGCACGCATGAGACCTCAGAATAGTGGGTCCCTGTGACCCAGCCACAGGGGGCAGCCCTCTGTTAGTGGGGCCCACCAAGGGCTGTAATGTGGGCTGCGAGCTTGTAGGCTCAGGCTGTGCTGGGAAGAGAGGGTCATCGGTCCCGCTGGCTGACGGGGCCCCCGGGGTACAGACCTTACCCCTAACGGGCACAGCCCAACCATGTCAGGGCGGCTGGGGTTTAGAGGTTGAGCTGTGCAAGCATATCGAGGCTGGCCAGGCATTCAGAGTCCGAACAAGAATAACCCCTGAAAAGCCCTTCTAAAAGCACACAGCTGAGCCACTGATCCTAGTGAGAACCCCGGGCGGATGTTTACTGTGCGCTGGTGCTCATCCCTGGGAGCGTTCTCTCCATCCCGTAGACGAGACAACGGGCGCACAGAGAGGGTGAGCGACTGTCTCAAGGATACACAGCGTACAAACCCATTCTAACCCCGCCGTCTGGGCTCCAGGATTCCAGCTCTTAACCACGGCCCTCAAGAGCCCAGAGTCACTCCATGACATTCCTACGCGCCAAATACGGCACCGCAACCCAGATTCCTGGATTCCGAATGCGCCAGCCGCCAACTTTGAAGACCTGTACGCGTGACCTGCGGGCGTCCCAGCCCTGGGCCAGTGCAGGGGACAGGGGATAAGCCTGTGTACCCCGAGGGATCCTCCCTGCCCGCTTTCCAAGACGCCTGGGGTTCCTATGGGCTCCCACGGGGTTGGTGGGTGATGAGAACCCTCTAGACAATTTCCCCGCAGCCGATCCTCCCCTAGAGCGAATTTCTCAGAATTACGGGTTTGGGCCCATTCCTCTCATCTAATAACATCTCTGCGATGAGGAACTCTCCAGTCGTCTGAAGCTCGCTCTGCCCACGGCTCTGTGTCATCTGTGGGTCTGATCAGCCTGTGTTCACTCCAGCCACTGATGAAACAATGAAAGAACTAGACGGGGCACAGACACGCTCTTCAATTACTGTTATTTAATCAACTACGGATGGCTTCCCGGTGACTCGGGATAGCTCCTGGCTCCCCTCACCCCTGCGGCTGCTCGCCCAGCTTCCAGGCTTCTGTGGCCCTGTTTACCTTTCCTTGGGGTCCTGTGCCCTCCCCTGCCGTGGGGGTGGGGTGTGTCCTTGGGGACAGTTTCTGAAACCAGAGCTGCGGGTCAGCATTCCCTCTATTGTCTTGAAAGCCACCGGGGCAGAACAAACCTGCCTGGGATTTGCATTAAGCTTGGGGCCAGCGGGAGCTGTCGTCAAGGCAACCAGTGGGGCAGAAAAGAGGAATAGAAAAGAGCCCAGTACCTCAGCCTCTGGGGGTCAAGGAGTTGAGGGGAGGGCCAAGGGTTGGACTCAGGTCCAGTGTTCTCAAGCAATTGTTCCAAACGTCAGTGGCGGATCCCCCCATCCCCCCGGCCCCCGCTGGCTCTGGCCGCTGGCTGACAGGTGCCCCTGAGGGACCGCCTCCCCCGTCAGGGGTCTACCCCCGCAGCCCTCCTGAGGGCCCAGGCCCGAGTCAGAGCCTGCTCCCCTCCTCTCTTCCTCTCTTGAGACTCTGACAGTGCCCCGCACCGCTCCTCCTTTCCCAGGTATGAGAACGCCAGCACCCAAAGACTGAAACGTCAAATAGAAATCAGACAAAAACAAGGCCTGGGCGGGACGGGTGCTGGCCACGCTGGCCCACCCTGCAGCCTCAGCCGGCACCTGGAGCTCCAGAGGGCCTATCCCAGCAACATCCGGCCCAGGCCATCCACGCACCAGAAAGCACCGGGACGACCCCCACGATGCTTTTCTCCCTGGGGAGTCAAGGTGTCTTTTTCCTTCAAGACCTCCAGAGACTCGGCTAGCCCCTGTCCTCTGCTCCCTATCCTTCCCAGCCACACCCAGGAGCCAGCCTTCGGTCGTGTGCCCCTAGCCACTCCCACTTCTGGAAGAGGAAAACCCTGCCATTCTAGGTTCTCGGGGAATTCGCGGTCGAAGCACGGGCTCAGGCCATTCCTCACTTCTTCAGACCATCTCTGCCTCACTCCCACCCCGCCTGTACGCTCCAGGTCTTTGCTGGAGCACAGAAAATAGAATCATAAAATAAACAACCGATGGATTAGACTGCACAACAATTAAGAACTTCTGCTCATCAAAGCCAACCTCAGGATAGACAAGCCGCAGACTGGGAGAGGATATTTGCAAAACAGATTATTAACAAAGAACTCGTAGTGGGACTGTATAAAGGATTCCTGCAATTTAATCAAAAATACCAATTAAAGAAACGGGCAAAAGACTTGCCAAAGTCTTCATGAGGGAATAAATTCAACTGGGTAATAAATGTGTGGAAAGGTGCTCAACATGATGACTCATTATGGTTCTAATTTCATGAAATTCAATGGATTAAACCGATTAACTTCATGAAATTAAAATCATGATGAGATACTGCTTTATCCACTAGAATGGCTAAAGTTAAGAAGACTTACAACTTCAGGTGTTGGCAAGAACTCCCATACATTGTTGGTGGAGGTGCAAAATGGCCAAATGACGTTGGACAAGGTGGGGCATTTATTTATCTATTTATCTGACAGACAGAGATCACAAGTAGGCAGAGAGGCAGGCAGAGAGAGAGAGGGAAGCAGACTCCCCGCTGAGCAGAGAGCCCGAAGCGGGGCTCGACCCCAGGACGCCGGGATCATGAGGGGTGGAGCATTTCTCATACAGTTGAACAGATACGCCACGACCCAGAAGTCCCACGCCTAGATCCTCACCGAGGGAAATGAAACCCTGCACCTACAATGACACGTGTACAAGGACGTTCATAGCCGCTTTATCTAGGATCACTGAAACCGGCAGGTGACACGGACGTCCATCAGAAAGGGAATGGATATGCAAAGTGTGGAATAGCCATAGAATTGGTTTTTACACCATAAAAAAGGGGTAAACTAGGGACACAGGCAGTGACTTGGATGACCTTTATAGACAGCTAATCTACGCTGATGCCATCCCACCTGCACTTGGCTCCGGGTGAGGGCTTGACAGGAAGGCCACAGGGAACTCTCCGGAGCCATAGAAAGCTTCTGTGTATCTTGGCAGGGGTGTGGCTCCTGTGGGGATACACGTGTCAAGACTTACGGAAGGCACACTCAGGAGTTGTTCATTCCGGTGTAGTAAATTGTACTCTAAAAGAACTACACACGGATACTGGTGCTACCAGAACTTTGCTTCTTTGAATGGTCTGGGCTAATGATTTTGAAACCACTCTCTGTTTACTGCAGGCTTGAGCAAACAAGAAAAATGTATCAATGATCATGAGAGACAAGGGAAGGGAGTGAAAATTTTGGAAAGAGGACAAAGTAGAATGTAGTTCTGTGGGACTGGATTGGAGGCATCCGTGGGAACCCAGGAGTTTTCAACATCTTTGTCTTTATTTTTAGGGAGGCATAGGACGCGGATATCATTATAGACACAGACATAGAGACACCGGGGGTCGGGGGCGTGTGTGTGTTCCTAGCTTCTTGAACGATTCTTTGCAACTTTTCTATAAATTTGAAATTATATCAAAATGGAAAGTGACAAAAAATAGATGTCTTTTGGAAAGCCACCTTAAATTCCTGGAAGATGTTTGGAGCCAAGTTAAGGCGCCAGACTCCTTGAGAAAGAGCCCCCATCTCCTATTTTCACATCCTTGCTTGGAGCTAAGCCATGGTGGGTAGTCCATCCATCCTGACGTTCTACAGAGATCCTTCCTCACGTCTTCGGGGCTTTCTGATTCTTCTCCCAGACAGAGGGTGGCCTCTGTCAGCCCTCCCCATGTCCCTCTGACACCCTCTCGTGCTTTCTGTTTCTTGTAATGGAGGAATTGGCAGGGACACATCGAGGTCACCTCTGGCCACTCCTGCCTCATCTGCAGGTGGCTTCTGTTTCAGACCAAGGAAACAAGGGTCCTGGTGTCTTCTTCCCTCTTGCCATCTGACTAGACCTCCAGGGTGTCACCAAGCTTCCCTGACTCCAAAGCTGGCAGAGCCCAAGGAATATGTTGCTTTCCTTGACTTGTCATTTCCGGGTCATCTGGTGGCAGTGGCCGCAGCAGTGGGGTCTTCAGGGAGAGACCGAGACTCCTAGTCCAGAGGAGGCGGCTTTATTCTACGGACCTGCAGGTCCCCACTCACGAGAGGGTCCCGCGAAGAGTGCGCGGGTCTCGGGGCACGGCGGGGGAGCCGTTCTCACGTGTGGTGCGTTCACGCAGACATCCCGCCCGAGCCACAGACTGGTTACGGTGGTGGCTGTCGCAAACTGCAGGTAAGGGGCCCCGGGCCCCGGAGGACTGGCAGAGCCGGGGAGGGCGCTTGCTGCCGGGCACCGCAGTTGCTTGGACGGTGACAGTGTTCGGCTTCCTAGAAGTTGCGTTCCTTGGGGTGTTTCCTTGTGCGTGTTTTGCAGTGTTTCGGTTGGTTGGTATGCACACCCCTTATCTTCATAGAAGTGCCGAGAAGGAGTGTGTACGTGTGCATGTGTGCATATGTGTGCACATGTGTGAGTGTGCGGGGTGTGTGTGTCAGACCGACAGAGACTTGGAGAGGAATGGAGGAGAAGGGACCGCAGGAGAGGCGGTGGGGGTGAGGTGGTGACAGCGGCTGAGAGCCGGCCGTGTAGACACAAGGGGTGTGTGCACGGGTGGGGAGGGGACTCTGGTGTCTTTGTAGGAACTCAGGGCACGCAGGCTTTTGGTGAGCCTCATCTGGGATAAAGAGGCCTCTCCTTGAACAGGTGTGTGAGCTCACGTGTGAGGGGTGTACACGAGAGAGCAGCTGAGCGCCTCTGTGAGTGTGAGCGTGACTGTGAGTGTCATTCTGCTCCTCAGAGCGTGTGTCTGTGATCGTCTGTGCGCGTCTCAGGGCTTATGATTCGATGTGTCCGTGTGGGTGCGTGTGTGTGAGCACATCCGCGCGTGTCTGCATTGTGTGCATGTGTGAGCAAGGAGCAGTGTCTGTGTGAGTGTATGCATGTGTGAGCACGCCAGCGCATGCCTGTGAATGTGTGTGTGAGCATGCCAGCACGTGCCTGTGAGTGTGTG
>RCUC01163603.1:0-68799 GCA_003697995.1 Taxidea taxus jeffersonii | reverse complement strand
AATGGAAGTAGCTTTTTGCCTTACCGAATCAATTTAGTACTCTTGGGAATTTCAAATTGTATCACAGAAATTCTAGCTGGCCCATGTCAGGCAAATCTGTGAGCATGGAGCTCTGGGCCAAGAATGATTATAGCATACCAAAGTAGGGACAGTAAGTTTTTAGAGAGGTTGGATAAGGTGAGATAATGCACTGCAGAAGACATAAGATAAAGACAAGTAATTAGTATTTTGGGTTCTTTATAAATTTTAGATGTCTTGCCATTGGATTCTGTGAGATACCTCATGATCACTCTAGTAGATGCCCTTCCTTTTTTTTTTTTTTAGAACATAGGGAATTTCTACAGTTTCTATTCCTCGTACCTACATTATTTCTTTTTCTTTTTTCTTAAACTATTTCCTATTAATACATGATGGGTTTGATTTTTGGTATAGGGCATGCTGATAATTTGAAAGTTCTTTGTTTATTTTTCATGAATTCAACCTATTTTCCCCTTGACTTTCCCTCCTTTTAATTGTATTCCATCAGTAAGAGACAGGAACAAATACGTGGGGAAAAGTGTTAGAAAAACCTGTTAACAACTATTGCCATTTCTTATGGGCATAGAGGTTAAAATGTTTGTTCTGATAGGCTTTTTGCATTGTCTACAAATTTATTTTCTGGAAGCTTTATGGTTTTCCACTATGTGCCATGAAA
This sequence comes from Taxidea taxus jeffersonii, assembly GCA_003697995.1. NCBI lineage: Eukaryota > Metazoa > Chordata > Mammalia > Carnivora > Mustelidae > Taxidea > Taxidea taxus. The sequence continues at coordinate 68,105 of RCUC01163603.1, read as the reverse complement.
AGGTCTTAAAGCATGTTTGGTTTAGACTTAATCATAATTATATTTCTGAATTTCATGATATTATTTTGCAGATTTTGTGAATTTTGATATAATATATATTTTAGTACCTAATAAATCCTAGAGAGGATTTAAACTGCATACTCATGTGGATCCCAGTGAGGTTGTTGGTCAATCAACATTAGGAATAGGATAAATATTTTTAAAATGCTCATGCTTTTCAATTTGTCTTTCTGCTCTGAAGAATTTGCTTCTCAACAAAATTTGCTAAGGAGATACAAGAAAAGATTTAGCTTGAACTATATGTTTTGTAACACTGATTCCGAATACAAAGCACATTAAATATCCAACATAGACTATAGCATGTACCTAAGCAACGGAAAAAACTGAGCAAATAATATTTATGCGGTAGTTTTAGAAATACACATTATACCTGTTTAAATGAAGGCTGTACTAGAACTATTAAACACACCTGTTCTGACATTAGTCAGATTTGGATTCAAGGGTTCATTCTGGATCTTATTCATACTGAGCTACTTAATTATACTTTCCTTCTCCTGTATCTTTTTAGACTGTTAGTATGCCGTGCACCATAAATGTAGTGGCTTAAAACAACACACATTTATTATCTCGGGGTTTCTGTAGGTCAGGAGTTCATAGAGTTTAGCTGAATCTTGGTCAGTGTCTCACAAGGTTATAATCCCAACTAAGGCTTGAGGTCTTCTTTCAAGCTCCTCGGTAGTTGGCAGAATTGAGTTTCTTGTGGTTGGAGGATGGAGGCCCTCCTCCATCAGAGGCCATCCCTCATTCCCTGCCACACCACACTCTCTACAGTGTGGCATTTTGTTTCTTCAGGCCCAGCAAGGGAGTGTCTTAGCTGTACAGGTTAGGGCTACCTAGGATAATCTACCTTGTGATTAACTCAAAATCAGCTGATTGGAAACATTGGTTATATGTGCTAAATTCCTTCACCATCACCATATCAAGTGACTACTGGACTGAAATTCCATCATATTCCCACCCATCCTCAATGAGAAAGGGTTATAAAGAGAGTTATGAGTCATTAGGAATCACTTTAAAATTCTGCCTACCAAACACACTAATGTGTTTATTTGTAAAACTGAGCTAATAATTTACCAAGTTAGTTGGAATTACATAACAATTAAGTGAAAAAAACTTGAACTCCAAACATGGTGTAAAAAAAGAGTATGATGCCTATGTTATGGGGGTTATAATTTATAGTATTAGTATTAGCAACATTGAAAAAAAAAAGGACTTAAAAAATATGTAAAGCACCAAAATACAAGTCAGACAATATGCTAGAATTTTACAGTGGCGATCTCTAGGAGGAATGGGATCATGGATTTTTTTTTTTTTTTACATATCTCTATTAGTGTGTTAATATTATTAGAATCTTTTGTATTTTGTGCAACAATTACTGACATGTTCAAAGCAGTTAATAAATGCCAGGGTACTTTTATAAATTATTTTCACAAATTAAGTCATTTAGTCCTCATGCAATCCTATAAAGCAGGTACTATCAATAGCTTTGGTTTACAGCTGAAGAAATGGAGAATAAAAGAGGTGGGATGTTTTGTTCAAGGTCACTGAGGTATTAAGTATTAAAATCAAAGTAGTCATTTAGGCTGACTAGCTTTTGGCACTACTGTATTTTGACTTTCTATGAATGTTCATTGTTTTAGTCGTAACAAAAACAATACAAGTTATGTTATTAAAATAAAAGATAAAGCTACGGCAAAGCAAGGCCACTTAACCTTTATTAAAAATTAGAGTGAGAAACTGAGCTCAGAGTTTCCTGAATCTTCCCCCAACCCCACCCTTTTAATGTAGCCTTTTATAGTAGACCTTCAAACATTTGGTGAGCCACCACAGTACGCTGGGAACCTGCTGGAAAACAATACACCGCAGAGGGGTGAGGAGGAGGGCTATTCCTGGGAGAAAATCTGCACTCTCCCAGCAGCTCCTGCTTCAAAAGGCCTCGTCTTTGTTCTGAACTGGTTTGCCTTCTCTCCAAAGGGCTGTCCTTTTCTTTCCCTTTCTAATTTTTTTTTTTTCCCTTTGCAAGATCGTTTTGCACAGTACTCCCACATAGATGTGTTTCAGCTAAAAGACCTGTCCCCCTAAACAATGATTCCCACCCAATCAGACGCGGGAATGATCCAACTTCTCTGACGTCCCGCAGCAGCATTTCCTAGGTGGTTTTTGAGTATGTCTGACTCAGGCAGCACCTGCCGGCACATATTAGGACTCCTACCATGAGGCATGATTTACTCTCATCCCCTTCTGTGCATATTAAATATGCTAAGCAACAAAACAACTCCACTCCTCCAAATTGTGGTTCAGATGAATCCCCTTGACAACAGCTGCTCAACATTTGTTCATCCTTAGTCACTACTGTCAGAGAGAACCCTGCTTTCCCCTACAATTATTTTTTTTTTTCAAATGCTTCCTGCGTTGTTTGCTGTCTGACCTTTCTTTTGTCCTTTGCAAGTACATATATTAAAATAAAAATACCAAGGCCAAATGCCTTCTTCTTATTCCCGCACATCTTGCTCTGATTTAGAATTTTTTTTGGATTAGGTTTGAACTGTGCGTGGGTATTGGAGTGGGTGAAAGCAGAGAAAGAGGAGATGAGGGGGCAGGAAAGGAACAGAGATGGCTCTCTCCTTTTTCCTTTTTTATCATTTTTGTCTTTCTTCTTCTTTTTGTCATGGCATAGTCACAAAAGCAGAGTGAGATGTACATGCACTGTTCATTCATTTATCAGACAGTTACTGTGCTACGCGGTGGAACTAAAACAATGTGCGGACGATTGGGTCGGGGGAGCACCAGAATTATATTCAGAAGACCTCGGTTCTTCCTGCACCTAAGATTAGTATTGTGAAAATTGGCAAGTTGCTGAACATTCATCAAATATTTAATACTTTACTACCTGCCCAGCCCTGTGCTAATTGTGGGGGCATATTAATGCACACTAGAGAGGGAATTCTCAGTCTCTGGGAAGATCTTCGTCCAGGAAGCTATTTCATCTCTTTGATCCTTACTCAAAATAGTACACTTTTAGAAGTAGTCCTTTCTAGTCTCTAATTCTATGGTTTGCAGAGGTTCCCGGAGACCACTGTCGCTCTACAGGCTGCCCCCCGTTTCTGCAAAATGCACCAGAACCCAGCTCTGTGTGTGTGGCTCTCAGGGAGCCCTCTGGGATACTTTCAAGACCTGACCCTCTCCCCAAGCTGTCCTCTTCTCTTCTACCACAGAGCCCTGGCCCCCAAGACTCGCCCTCTCCTTTTTTTTTTTTTTCCCAAGTAGTCACCACCCACGCCCTTGGCCGTGCCAGGGGGCATTCTCCCCAGGTCTCCCCACTTTGGTGTCTCCAGAACAAGCCCATAATCCCTCTGCTGTCAAAGGTGAATAATTTTGACGACACAGCTGGAGATGACAAAAACAAGTAACACAGATAAATGACAAAAGACACAGAATTTTATCACATTCTCACAGTCCTGGCCCTAAGTTGCCTGTTTTTCAATCCGCAGGCCGAGAAAGAGGAAGCCCAGCCAGGAACTTCTCTCGGTTCACCCACTCTGTCCCCCTGAATTCCTTAAAGGCCAAGCAAAGCAGAAAAAGCGTTCACGGGGGTCATCACCCCTTTGGAGAGGTTTCTGGGTAGCTTCTCACATTTGGGAGCGAGCAGCAAAGAGCGGCTACCGCTTCTGGGCTTCCCGCCTCTCCTCTCACTTCCCTCCAAATCTCCCCACTTGCCTTGTGCTTCTCACCTTCCTAAAAAAAAAAAACAAAAAACAAACAAAAAAAAAAAACTTGGAGGTTATACCTTACTTTTCTCCCAAAACCTTATATTCCTGCTTTTACCCTTTGTTACAGTTCATTCTACTTAATGGTCTATATTCAAATGCACACTTGCTCAGCTCAGGTCCTCCCCCTGCAAAGAGCTCCACCCATTGATACCCCTCAATTCTTATTATCTCTTTTTATCTTACAACACCAAAGCTCACAGAGCAAGTGGGGTTCAGAATAAAGCAGTCTAATGACCGCAACACTAAAATACTTAACCCCTAACCACTCCCCCATAACCTTAATTTTCAATCAAGAGCATAACACACCTCGAATTTTTAGAATTTGAGATACTGTTAAAATTCAAGTAGAAGATGTATAAGCCGCCAGAGGGAAGGTGATTTGGGGTAGACTGTTAACATATACATAATTTATATCTGCCTAGGGTGGAAAAGGGTTTGATTTGAGAGGACACATTAGAAGCCACCTGCTTCCGTCTTTCAATCAGTAAAGGGAAGTACAGACGGGTTAACTAATGAAAGAGGTGGTGTTGGTGATAATGAGAACAAAAATGGCTTCGATTTATAGAGGGCTTACTATATGGATGCTTTAAAATATTCTGTGCAGAATTATATCATTGGATTATCATAAAATTCTGTGAGATCAGTAATAATAAAGTCTTCATTTTACAGATAAGAAAATTGAGAATCAGAATGGTTATGTGCATGTCTAAGAAAGAAAGTGACTAGGAGGTCCAGGGGGCTTTCAAACATAGATGTCTTCAATTTTTCCTCTAAAAAGTTTTTTTTTATTATTATTATTTATTTGACAGACGGAGATTACAAGTAGGCAGAGAGGCAGACAGAGACAGAGAGAGAGGGGGAAGCAGGCTCCCCGCAGAGCAGAGAGCCCGATGTGGGGCTCGATCCCAGGACCCCGGGATCATGACCCGAGCCGAAGGCAGAGGCTTTAACCCACTGAGCCACCCAGGCACCCCTCCCTCTAAAAAGTTTTAAAAAGCAACCCTAATTATGGCCTATGTTTCTTCATTCCTTCTTTATCAGTATGTCTATCCACTATCCCATATACTTCATGTGCTATTTCTCACTTGCCCAGGATTTTTTATTCCTCTCATGTGAGCTCATTAATTTTCAAAGAGCCATTAAAAAAAAAAAAAGCACAAGTCTCTTTTGTTAGTAGTGTAAGGTATTTCAAATTTTAAAAAGAAGTAGAAGTAGTCATTTGAAATCCTATACTGCTCTGTATTTGGTCTAGAAAATGTTAATATCAGGATTAAGTTAGGCTGGGTCTTAATATCAGTGGCTTAAATAATGTTTTATTTATTTTCAAATAAATGAAGTCTAGAAATAAGTAATCTGGCTTGTTTGAGGTGTGTCTGCTTCACCTTCAATAGACCCTGTTCTCCTTCTATCTGTTCTACCTCTGCTAGTTCATGACTTCCATCTTTAAGGTCACACCATGTTTTCAAGGTAGCTACTAGACCTCTTGCTATTGCTCTTACTTTGTATCAACACTGACAAGACTTTGAGTTGACTTAGGACTCTTAAGAACTCTCTTAGGATCAGTCGTGAGTTCTCTTTCCATCTTAATGCTATATTAAGGCTATGAAGAAAAAGTGTGTTGAGCTGAACATAGTGCATATGCCTCCCCTCTCCCAATGTAGAGGTTTTGTAAATAAGGAAGAAATACTGTATGTGGGTATGGGATAAAATAATATATGATTTGGGGGTACAGGTTAGCTCAGTCAGTTAAACACCCAATTCTTCATTTCAGCTCAGGTAATGATATCAGAGTCAGCCCTGTGCCTGGCTCCAGGCTCAGTTGGAGTCTGCTTGAGATTCTCTCCCTCTGCCCCTCCCCCAGGTCTCTCTCTCTCTAAAATAAATAAATAATCTTTAAAAAAAGATAATATATGTGTTTATGAATCCAGAATATGGTATATAAATAAACTTAACTAGATAGAATATCAAATGTTTCAGCTTAGATGTTCAAAACATCATCAAAGTTAGATGTGGACAGTGTCTTAGACATTAACAGTGATTTTCAAAGAATATTTCATGTTTAGAAATCCATAGATTTAACTCAGATGCTTCTTTAGTTTGGTTGGTGAGATTTTTTTTTTTTAAGATTTTATTTATTTATTTAACAGAGATCACAAGTAGGCAGAGAGGCAGGCAGAGAGAGATAGGAGGAAGCAGGCTTCCCGCTGAGCAGAGAACCCGATGCGGGGCTCGATTCCAGGACTCTGGGATCATGACCTGAGCTGAAAGCAGAGGCTTCAACCCACTGAGCCACCCAGGCACCCCTGGTTGGTGAGATTTTATGGAGGAATAGAAAAGAGTAGCAAACAGAAAAAAGCAGGTCGCGTTTCCTTGGATCCTAGCATGAATAAAGGAGGGTGTCCTAACTTTTCTGATTCATATAGCTGGGATGAGTTTGATATCTTTTGGAAAATAAAGAAGGCATACTATTGCATAAAAGTTCATGAAAACTGTTTGTTTATAACTGCTTTTTCATATTTTACTTGAAAGCAACTTGCCAAAGAAATCCATAACAGGTGTTAGGCTAAAGAACCCAACTCTCTTGATTCCCAATTTAGTACTCTTTCTACTACATTTCATTAGAATTAACCAGAAGGATTCATATATACATCCCTAAGCTTTGGAATTTGTGCTCTTTTGCTAGCTCATGCTCTATGGTCCTAATTGATTTATTGATTTATTCAGTATAGCAGATGCTGCACATAATGAGCAGTAACTATAAACTCAGATGAAATCAACACAGCTAAAGGAGAAAACTTGCTCTAATTTAATACATTATACATATGCTCATGTTTTTAAAATTATTCTTGTATTAATAAACTCTGTGAAGCATATTGAAGAAAAACAGTATTACTCTGTTACCTTTGAGAGCTTTTTGTATAAAACTATTTTTATACAAAACTTTTTTGGAAAATTTTATTTTGGTGATACTTCCAGTGTTTAGACACCCAGTTAAATTATTTCTCATTATTGGGACGTCTGGGTGGCTCAGTTGGTTAAGCGGCTGCCTTTGGCTCAGGTCATGATCCCAGCATCCTGGGATTGAGTCCCACATCGGGCTCCTTGCTTGGCAGGGAGCCCGCTTCTCCCTCTGCCTCTGCCTGCCACTCTGTCTGCCTGAGCTCTCTCTCTCTAACAAATAAATAAATAAAATCTTTAAAAAAAAATGTTTCTCATTATTATCACCTTCATCTTTACAATAAGGAAAACTATGCTTAAAACAATTTGCTAATGATCATATAGTTCAGTGCTAGAAAGCAGTGATTTCAAGATAAGATGACCACCAATGTCTATAAACTCATCTTCACTCTGGAAACACACAGGACTTCAAAAAAAAAAAAATGTTAGTATTTTTTGGTATCACACATGGTCTTTTCTGCTGGTGTACTCTGCTCTGCCGTGCCATTTTCAGAAATACGCACACGCATTTGTGCCCACAACAAAAAATATTGGCGATTTCAATCTTTGCCTTCTTCCTTGGGATAATGAACTCCTGGTCTTGGAGCCTTTGGTTATTCTTCCCAGGTTAGCTTCTGCAATGGGTTAGTCCCGTGGCCCCATGGCTCTAATATGTAGTTCTTGTCCTCTTTCAGACATGTTCATAGTTCAGAACCTTTCATGGCTGAGCTCATTCTAATCTAAGTAAAGAGGCATCATGGTGAAGCCATTTGCCACACGGTTTTTCTTGAAAAAGATTAAAGATATATTAGATGTTTTATGGTGTTTTAAACACAGTGAAATAGACAAACCAACCAACAAACAACCTAGCCATCAGAGATTAAGCTTGTTATCCTGGATAAGATTTACTGGATGCTACCTCTTAATTCTAGAAAAAAATTCCACCTCACTCAACTATTTTTGCCTGGTTGAGCCTACTCATTTGGTTTTGATTTTGCTTATATTTGCTTTTGGCATTAAGGAGTGGTCCTCTGACTATCTGTAGTGAAACCCCATATTCTAAATCTGTAGACCCAGCAATCTGTGTATCTTATATCCTACATGATTATTGTGCACATTCAAGTTGGAGAGCCACTGCCTTGCTGTACTTGAAATATCTTATTATTTTGCACAAGAATGTTTTATTTGGGTTATTAAGTAAGGCAAACCTGTTGTTACCGTGTGTGACACATTTTACCTGCATAGCAGACAGGTGTGAAGGTGACTCACAGCAATGTAGGTTGGCTTTATATCTTGGGAATAAGAGTAGTGTGTGAATGCAACTCACTGCAGTAATACTGTATTTGAAGTTTGAAGGAAAAGTCTGGTCCCTGAGCAGGTGGTTTCTACTTTAGCTACCATGAGCAATTAGTCAACAATATACTGAGTGTTTACTGTGCAGGAGAACAAAACAGAGATAGAATGCTCTGTTCTGTTAAGGATGGAGTTTACCATTAGATGAAGGCCCCGAGAAAGGAAAACACAATCCAATGACATAAAAACAAGTTTATGTAATAGCAGAAGCAGGCAAACCAAGTATATTTAAATGTGGGACAGGTGGTGTATGAAAATGTCTATTTGGATATATCTTGCTAAGTGCAATTACTTACACTATTCCTTTTAAAACTTACAGTTCCTACAAAGGCATGAAGCTTTCTGATCTCCAGAAAGCTCATTTCAGACTTTTAAGTACCCTTCACCAAGTCATCCTTGATTCAAAAGTAAACTAGCTAATATGTCAATGCTTGATCATTATCCCTCTCACAAAAGAATCAACTATTTTAATAATGCTTAAATATCCTCATTACTTTATGGCTCCCCCAAATACAAAGATTATGAAAATAATTAGAATACTTTACAAAATGGTTGTTTCCTTTCACTATGTACATATGCCTGAACAAAAGAGAAAATGTGAAGACCATAGATGAGGGTTTTAATTTTTAATTTATTTTTTTCCTTTGAAATTATTTGTCCAAAGATAAAGAGGCCATGGAAACAGATTAACCTTTCTTCCTTTAAGAATTTGCTTTGCTTTGTTTTCAAAAACAGGCTAGTTATCTGAGGTCAAACAACTCCTCATCTACCTTAGATATGTAGGTTCCATCCATTTCTAGACTGTGTACTAGGTTACCGTGCATGTAAGTGGAGGAGTGTGTGTGTGTGTGTGTACAGCATTTTTGAAGGCTATGAGATCAGTAGTGCTCTCTTGCTGTCACAACAAATCACCACAAATGTGGTAAATTTAACAATATACCTTAATTATCTTACAATCTGAAGGTCACAATACTGACTACTGGGTACAATGTGAGCCGTTAGGTAGGGAAAGTTTTGTTTTAAGGAAGAAAATGAGGGGCACCTGAGTGACATAGTTGGTTAAACCTCTGCCTTCCACTCAGGTCCTGATCTGAAGGTCCTGGGATGGAGCCCTGCATTGGGTTCTCTGCTCTAGTGGGAGTCTGTTTCTCCCTCTCCCTCTGCATGTGTGCTCTCTCTCTCTCAATGAATAAATAAAATATTTTTTAAAAATCTTAAAGAAAAAAAGGAAGGAAAAGAGAAAATGGCTTCCTTCAAGTCCAAAGACACTGAGACCCAATCTAAAACTCCAGCTAAGGGGAGGCCGGCTGGCTCAGTAGGTACAGCAGACACCTCCTGATCTCAGGGTTATAAGTTCAAACCCTGCCTTGAGTGTGGAGCCTGTTTAAAATCTAAAAATATATATATTTTTTAAAAATCAAAATAAAACTCTGTCTAAATGTATACTTAAAAAATACAAGCCTAGAACAAACATCTGAACAAATTGGTTAAACTTAGCAAAGATAATTTTTAATTATAGTGGCCAAGGAGGAAGGGTCGGGGGTAGGTGGGGGGATTTTAATCTACATAAACTTATCCATTTAGGAGATACCCTAGAGAAAAAGGGATCCTGAACCTCCCCAAAACAATAGGATACAGTTTTTTATTGCTACGCAGATGCTTCTAAGAGATTTAATGAAGAAAGAAATGCCCCTTTAAAAGATTTCTTACAAAAGGCAAATGAAACATTTTGAAAATCTTCTCCACAAATATTAGTAAAAAGCATTAGCCATCTGACTGGGTAATCTTAACTATTCCAACAACCAGAAACACAATCTTGATTCGATTATTCCTTTATAAACAAGTGAGTTTTATATTATCCTATTTCTCATGGCTAAAATTTTAAAATGAAATCTGTAAGATCTCTGTATCTGTCTGTATGTTTTTGTATGTCTGTATATGTATGCTATAGATGTGCAATTTTTCTACCTCCAGATGGCATTGTCAAAATTAATTCGTAAAAATTCTTTTAATTGACTTAAAGAAAAAACAGCTCTTGTATAAAGTAAACATTCTCCCAGAAATATAGAAACTAGCACAATTTTTTTTTTCAAGTTCACATGATCTGAGATAATCTTTGGTAAATAAATGCTAGTTTATGTTTGTTTAATTAGAAGAGGTGGGTCTTCAGAGTTATAAGCATTAAGTACAGTACAGATATACAATTTTTATTTTACCTGTGATTGCTAGTAAAATAAACATGTTATCTCTGTTATACAATTTATCAGCAAGAAATGCACTAAGATGATGGCTAGCTGTTTAAGTAAACATTATTATTATGAACAATGAATTAAAGAGATATAGTAGGATTCAAACAAAAATAGTTTCCAAAGTCTTGTGGTAGCTTGAAACCCTGAAGTTATACTAAGTTAAATGAGAAGTGTTCATTGATAATATAGATCATGTACTGAAAAATTAATTACTGAAAATAGATTTATGTACTTGTAGAAAGAGGAACTGAAGATATTTGGGCTTATTTGCAAGCATATCTTATGCTACATTGAAAAATTTACCATGAGGAAGAAAATGCTTCTAGATATTATGAAATGTATTCATAAAGTTGCTAGTCTACAGAATCCTGGTATAACATTCTTAATTTTCACTACAAATTAAAGTTTCTAAGGGTAAGAATTCTAATCAGTATATGTAATTAAAGGTGCTAGAAATAATAAGAAAAACAACTCTGTATGCAAGGTAAGAAGGGTGTATTTTTGCTAAAAGGAAGGTTACAGTATGGAGATGCATTTTAAGAGAAGAGAGATTAATTTTATCCTAAAGATAAGTTTTCATATCAATAGTGTGCCCATATAAAACTAAAATTTAATTTTCCTTAATCTGTTAAAAATGATAAAGTTTTCTTGGGACCATTGGTCTGTTTTTGATAAGAAATTGTGAACAATTTTTCTTTACTTTTTGGGTAATCTGCCTGGAAAGCAAAGATTTAGTGTCTTACCAAAATAGATTCCTGTATTCCATATTGCTTTTTATCAGGTTTTTGATTATTGGGAAAAAATGAATCTTTTCTGTTAAAAAAGATAAAGTGTGTGTATGTGTATGTTTGTGTGTATGTGTGTGTGTTTAATAAGAACTAAGGTTTTTGTTTTCTTTTGTTTTTTACAGCTGTGTAACTTTCTCTGTCTTTGAAGTCTTTAATTGCTACTTTGGTTAAAGGGATAACTAAGCATTGTTTCACAGTGATCCATGATCCTATTTAATCAAGTGCTTTAGACCTTCTGATATCTTTGACAACCTCCCCCAAATAAAATTCTAAATGAGGTCTTCTTGACCTCTCACTAACTTTAAGATATTTCCACGCATACCTGAAAATTTTCAAAAGAATTTATTCTCTCCATGTAAAAAGAGAGATGTTGAACTAATGAGATTTATTTGATGTATAAAATGGTGTGGGAATCATTGTTAAATACAAAGGGATGTTAAATCTCCTTCATGTTATATTTGTTTGGAGATGTGTTATTGATAAAAGTATTCCAGAAATTGTATAAAACTCCCAAAGTTCTGATATGTCCTGGTATAGTGTTATTGGTCATGATGCTAGTTACTATCTTTAAATATATGCCACAGAAATAACCAAATTCTCTTATCAATCACATTATAATGAACTCTCATCAAATCTTAAACCACGGCCATTTTTTTATCCTTTTGTCATTTACAGACAGTTTTTTTTTTTCCTCTGATGCTTTTACAAAATTGCTTTGTCTTCAAAAAAATGTATGGAAAGGACTCTGAAAATTACAGCTTTCTGTTAACTTTAATAATCATGCCACTGGGGACGCCTGGGTGGCTCAGAGGGTTAAGCCTCCGCCTTCGGCTCAGGTCATGATCTCACGGTCCTGGGATCAAGTCCCGCATCGGGATCTCTGCTCAGCGGGGAGCCTGCTTCCCCATCCCCTCTCTCTGCCTGCCTCTCTGCCTACTTGTGATCTCTCTCTGTGTCAAATAAATAAATAAAATCTTAAAAAAAAATAATTATGCCACTGAATAAGTAAGAATCTCAAGAACTCTAACGGAAAAATGGAATTCATAAAACTGCTAACTCAAGATCAAGCAGAACAAGAATTAATTATGTGGGACTGAATGAACTGATGGGGTAATTACAGTTTTATTGTGATTTTTTTTGTTTGAAACATTGCTAGCTCTTTAGTGTTTTGTTTTTCAGATTTGAGAAAAACTTTTTTTTTATTAAATTATCTTTAACTTAACAGTAATTTGGTAAATTATATCCTTGTTAACAGAATTGAAACCTTTATTTCTTTCTTCCTACCTGGACTTTTTAGAATTTAGAAAATTCTTAAAGAGTGTTTCATTTTCATGGCAATATATTTATTTGCATAATTTTAATAAGAATTTGTTCTCCTTTTAACAGGACACAACTGGAAACATTGATTATATTACCAAAGCTTTAACTAGAATGTAATATTTGAAAATGTTGTGCATTGAATCAGATATGACCAGACAAATTTAAGGAACTAAGGTTGACTTTATGGAGTCAATGAAATCCCTCAGGAAAGCCATCCGGTAACTTGCCTATAGGATTTTTGGTAGCCTTGCCAGGTAAGCAAGACAATCCCAGGATATTTGGGGGGACCCCCAAGAAGAGAATAATTCAGTCAAATCTATAGGTATTGCAAGTAAAAATCTTGATAGTGAGTACTTTGTTTGACTTTTTAGCCTCAAGAAGCTTTTAAAACTCCAATCCGAGATTCCTTGTGAAAAGTTCTAGCAAAGCAGTCTTAAAAAGAATGCATATGATCAATTATCCTTTCTGCATGTATGTAAAATATCAACAAAGTTTAATGCAACTAGACCTACTTTGCAAACAGACTAGTCTTACTGTGATTATCTTTGCTAGAAATAAGGGTGATTGTAAAGAGAAAAATTATTTTTAGTAGAAAATTATAACATAACCTTGTAGATATCAAATTGTAGTCCTGTTTGTTGTTTTTGAGGTTTGATATCTACCTATACCTGCGCTGTATCCTGAACTTTTCTAGTTTCCCCAAATAACGAGCCATGAGTCTCCAAACTAAGGTTTCTAATTCTCCCCTACTCTTTTGACCTAGAACCACTAAGACATTTCCTCATTGGAAAGGCAACACCTGCTACTTCTCACTACCCAGATGGCAGTCAAACCTCAGGTCCCTGAAACCTGGGTTCACATCTCCCAATTGAAAATCCTTCCTCCAGGGGTGCCTGGGTGGCTCAGTGGGTTAAAGCCTTTGCCTTCGGCTTGGATCATGATCCCAGGGTCCTGGGATCGAGCCCCACATCGGACTCTCTGCTCAGTAGGGAGCCTGCTTCCTCCTCTCTCTCTCTCCGCCTGCCTCTCTGCCTACTATCAAATAAGTAAATAAAATCTTTAAAAAAAAAAATCCTTCCTCCAGAATCTTGGCACTGCACACTAGTTGGAGATCTAAAATCAAAACTAACGAGGGAGTTTCCTTCATGGAAGCATCATAAAGTAAACAGGTCTCAAAGATCAGGGATCAAGATCTTAATCTCCAGTAGGAAACTTCTGTATCATTTGTCTTTTGACTACTTGCCTCTTCTCTCTGTGACTTCCTGGAAAGACAATGCTATAATTAGGATTTGACAAGCAACAGCTACTGCAGGAAACTTAACAAACTGCTGGGTTTATCATACTAAACCAAAATCAATATGAATTGCCCGCTCAATGATTCAAAACCTTACTGTGTAAGACATTCAGAAGGCAGATGGATTTTGTTAGCTTGGCCTCCTGTAATCCTTCCACCACAGACCCCTGGCTATTGCCCACAGATATAGCATCCTCCAAAATGTGAAGCAATAAATAATACCACTTTATTACCAACATCACCAACAAGGGTAATGTTTTCCTTTGTCTATGTGGTAATCAATCCACACAGTGTGTCACTTGTCTCAATGGTAGGCAAGGACAGGGCTAGTATGGATGAGAAATTTGAGCAGCACCACTATCCCTTCCAAACAAACCAGAATTGCAGCCTTGGTCCATTCTTCTCAATGCGTATCACCAATCCAAGAGAAGCTTTCCAGCAGATGCGAAGCCCTTCTGGATGGGTGTCATTTGAAGAGCCCCACTTTCCTTGACCTGGAATAAGTGCAAATGGAAACATGGATTAGAATCTCGTCCTTCAATCTGTTAACTATTGCTATTAAAATTAACCCTAAGGACGAAACTGCACAATGAAAGTCCCTATGCTCCCCTGTCAAGGCAGCTTTAGATAACAGAAGTACCTGAGATCACTTTGTTGACTGAATAAGGAGTCTGTGCCATAGCGAGTATTCCCCACAACCTAGAGCAACACCTCCTATATTGTAGAAACTCAAATACAAGGAGTTAACGAACAAACCACTTGGCTAAAATAAAAGCCTCTCTTTAAGTCGATTCTTTGATTGATTTTATATCAACTCATTTGGTTAATGGGGGCCCTGGCTAAGGAGCTTACTTCAGTCTCTTGGTATTGTCCTTCTGAAAGTCAGCTCTGTAGTCTCCCTAGCACACTGCGTTCTGTCAGGTGTCTCATATGTGTGTTCATGGCCATAAGTAGTATATTAGATGTTCTCCATCACACTTGGATAAATAGAAACAAGATGGACAAGAGGTGAACAAGAAAAAAAATGAGATAAGGTTAACTGAACCCTGGAGCATCTGTGTGGCTCAGTCAGTTAAGTGTCCAACTCTTGTTTCGGCTTAGGCTCAGGATCTCAGGATTATAAGAATGAGCTCTGCATTGACTTTGCCTTAAGCATGGAGTCTGCTTCTCTCTCTCTCCCCCTCCTCCTCTGCCCTTTCCCCTGCTCATGCACACTCTCTTTCCAAAATAACCATTTTTTTTAATAAAAGGGAAAAAAAGAATAACAGCTCTGAGGGTGACTG
The DNA here is from genome assembly GCA_003697995.1 of Taxidea taxus jeffersonii. Classification (NCBI taxonomy): domain Eukaryota; kingdom Metazoa; phylum Chordata; class Mammalia; order Carnivora; family Mustelidae; genus Taxidea; species Taxidea taxus. The sequence goes on along the minus strand of RCUC01163603.1, from coordinate 53,051 downwards.
AAAACAGCACTAATACCAAATCTCTTATGTATGGAAGGATGACCAAAGAGGGGGAAGGTGAAAGTCATTAAACAAGGAGGCCATCAGACTGACGTGGCTCTAACACATTGGCAGTCTATGCAAGCAAACTTGAAACCTAAGCCACAGTAGATTGGAAATGCATTTGTATCCAACAAAATGAAATCTAAGAGCAATCAGTCACAACCACCTAGGTTTTCAAATAAGGCAACTACTCAAGCTATATCCAATCGAATGATTGCCTTGCAGTTTTGCACCTGCCCTACCAGTTTTTCCCTTACCCTCTGTCTGCAGAGTGCCCCTCCCAATTTTCAGTTTGACAGTGCCGTATCGGAATCAGCGTTTGTTCAAATAAACATAATTTTTAAACGTGACTCAGTTATATCTGTTAACACTTATCAGTTTAAAGCTATACTTTTTCTTCCCAAAACATACTTAAAGGCTAAAATGTTCAACTGAAATATTTAGGACATAGTATAGGGAAATATTTTCACCATGAGTCTTCTCACATGCTTGAGTGGTTGGTAATGGTTTAACCTTAGACTTTAGTAGAGAATTGTACTGACATGTGATCTTTATTACATTCATATTCTTTTTCATTTATGAAGACAGCGTCCACCTCTTTCCAAATAATGCTTCTTGGAGAACCATAGGGAAGTTTTAAGAAGTTAGAAGGTACTTGCAACCTCAGTTCCTTTTCATTTAGATTTTGTGATAAATTGTAGAGAGAAACAGAATTTGAATATTTAAATATTTTCTATGGCAAGTCCTAAAGTCCTTTCTTATGTTAGAAGCCTTTTGTCCTTTTCCTGTTTTCTTTGTTCCAGAGCTTTATTTCCAAGAATAGTTTTACATCAACTAAGAAAATCTGTTAGAAGATAATTCAGGTTTATGATTTTCTGGGTAATTGGTATAAATTTTTCTAAAGCAAAAAATTCAGTATACCAGAATTATACATTGACAGAGAACCTAAAACCAGTCATGTAAAAACAGATTTGGTGGGAATCTATTTTTAGTATATTTCTATCATAAATAGCAAGATTATGTGCAAAAGTATGAGAGAGCCCCTGGCTGGAGATCCCCATCTGTCATTAGTACTTGCATATCACTTCCTCTTTCTGCCTTCCCTTTCTCCTTCCGGCTCTCCTTTTCCTTCCTCGTTTAACTCCCTTTTGTTTTTACTAGTGCACAGAAAAAACCCAGCTATTGTTTTATTTAGAGTACATAAGCATATTTGAAATTACTTTGGAAATAGCAAGAAGTATACTCCTGAAACAGTCAAATTTGAAGATGACTACTTATGTCAGCCGAGGGCCCCCCATATTTGAAGAAATGGTCTTTTTTCAGTTAATCTATCCTGGCCAACCTTTTGGAGTATAAACTTTATGCAGGTCTCTTGCCCTTTCTAGGTGCTAGAATAATGCCCAAGGAACTTGGGAAAACACTAAGACCAAATTGTTTTGAGTGAATTTCAGAAGCATCTGAAAATACTTCGAAATGCAGTGTGCTGCCTTAGATAACAGCAAGCGTCCGTTACCGTAGTCTAACCAAACACTCTAATTGGAACTGGTAAACTAGACCCCCTAGTAAAAACTCTTTCAGACAATATACAATAATGCAACTGTCAGGGAGCAAGAATTTCCTGTCCTCTTTAAGGTCTTTCTAGATGGACTAAGACTCAAATTGACATGGGACAGATTAACAGGAGAAGATCAAATTTAACTTCCTACTTACTGGAATTCCACACAAACATGGAAAGACCAAGCATGGGCCAAATAAGGTATATATGTCAGTCTGATCTAAGGAGAAGAGGGTAGGGATCTGGGACTTCAAAGGGAAGTAATGCAAATTATAAGAGGAAGGAGAATGAATGATTGGTAAGCAAGTGTTTGCTGGACCACTGGGAAACAGTGGGACATAGAGGACTTTGATCTCACAGTTTTTGCGAAGTTCCTCCCTATCATGCCCATTTCATTATCATGATATAGTTATCTATGATGATAGCTCTCTTCCTGTTGTAGGTCCTTTATCTAAATTCTTTTTAGGCAGTAGTAGGGGGAGATGAGAGCTTTTCCTGAACCTGCTAGATTTTGATTGCTTTTTAACTCAAAATAATCTTCCTGCCAAAGTGGCCCATCCTGGGGCAACCTGCCCTTGGTCCCCACATAAGAAATAACAAAGTCTTTTCTTCTTTAAAGTAAACATGTATTCATGGACTCAAAAGTAATTTTTTTTTTTTGAGAAGACTTTCTTTATGCATTTATTTATTTATTTGAGAGAGAGAAAGTGTGCAGGGAGGAGGGGCAGAGGGAGAGGGAGAAAGAATCTCTAGCAGACTCCATGCTGAGTACAGGATCAATCTCAAAACTGAGATCATGACCTGAGCCAAAACCAAGAGTGAGATGGTTAACTGAGCCATCCAGGCACCACCGGACTCAAAATTTAAAAAAAATTTAAAAATTTAAAATTTTTTTCAATTTTTTTTGAAATTTTCAAAATTTTCAAAAAATATTTCTAAGAGAAACTTTCCCTTTGAGGGATTTATAAATTTGGAGAGCTATTTAAAATTTATGATTATACATCTTTGATAATATGTTGACTTATTTTGTAGATATTTGGTTAAAATCAAATGGTAAATTTGAAGACTAGAGTGATTTTACCTTGAAGGAATGACTAGAAATAATTAAACATTTTGAAAAGGTGACATTGTTTCAGGTATTCTTTTTTTTAAAGATTTAATTATTTATTTGACACAGAGAGAGAAAGAGCACAGGCAGAGAGAGCAGAAGGGGGAGAAGCAGGCTCCCTACTGACCAGGGAGGTCAATGCAGGACTCCATCTCAGAACCCTGAGATCATGACCTGAGCTGAAGGCAGTCGCTTAACCAACTGAGCCACCCAGGTGCTTTCTTTATTAGGTATTCTAAGCTAACAATACTAGAATTTGACCTTTATGAGATGAAAAGGTTATTTTCCAATATAAGGTGAAGAAAGTAAAGTGGTTTGGGACACCCTGCTGTAATACATTGCTAAAATTATTAGTAGAATTGAGTGTGTTCATAGTCTAGATTCCCATTAAGGAAGGCATCAAAGTGGTTGGGGTTCATACTATTTAATAGATATTATAAGTTCTTTTTAAAATTATAGGGGTAAGAAATGAAAGATTGATATGGACCTTTGTATCACTTTAGAAAATCATTTTCCTATCCTGTTCCCGGGAGCCTCAGGCACACAGTTACCATTGTCAGATTGCTCAGCATTTGCTGCTGGAGAAGGAAAGTGGGGAGCATGAAACATGGTGGGAAAAGACCTATTTAGGAGGCAACCTGTCCTCCAAATTTGGATTCAGCAAGAATCTACAAGATACTACATTTTGTTAACAAATTTGGTAGTGAAATTCCAGTTGAAGAAAATTGCCTGAAGTTGAACATGTTTGTGTATATGTGTGTGTGTGTGTGTGTACAATTAGCTCTTTGCTAAAATGAGAAAAAAAATTCTGTCATTTGAATAGTAAAACAATATCATTTCTTTTTATATTTTTCTTGGGAAAACGTATATTATGAATTGTATGTACCAAAACCAAGTATAAAGAGATTCAGACTATATCTGAAACAATAGACCCTGTGGCCTGTACTTTTTATACTGGGATGTCAGTTGGCACCCCGGGATGCAAGGGTGAACAATACTTTTTTTTTGTTTTTGCTGAAAGATGAGCGGGGAAATTAAGCTAAAATTTTAAAACTTAATTTTTAAATTAAATGTTGATATGGATAAGGAATCGAATGCAAATCCATATGAATCTTTAAGATTTAAAGGAATTTCTTGCTACCTGATTAGAGCCCAGAAGTTAAGTATTCACTTTCTTTTCAGTGGAATAATGATGGGTAAAACATTTTGAGAAATATTTTTAGGGCATTTGTTCTCAATGATACATCAATTAAAGCATTTGGTAAGAAAACTTTATCCCCTTGGGAAACCAGTAATCTATTTTCAAGAAGTTGTATTATAATGCACAAGAATTTCAAATGGCACAAGTTACACTGACTGTTTCTGTTTTTAAAAATAGAAAAATCTAAAAGCCAGCTGATGAATGCAAACCAACATGTTATTCATGCATGCTGTCTTAAAAGGCTAGATTTCCCATTGTTAACCTGCACTTTAAATGGCCTTTGCTAGAAATGCAGGAATTGCCCTCGGAGTGTTATCAGTATAAAAGCATCATTGTGTTTACCGCTGCTGGAAATCTTTTTGTTCTTGTCAGTTACTAGCTCTCCTTTATGCAGCTGCTTGGCCAATTTGAAATGTTTTGCTCAGAGATGACTAGGGTAAGACTTTGAATGCCTTTTTCTCAGGAGAAATCATCAAACACCCCTGAAGACAAATTTTTCTGAATAGGAAATCCTTATTAAGTCATTTTCACTCATATTTCAGTCCTGTTTATGAAGCCGGGTAATCACAGAGGACAGGAGGAGCAAAAACTGTTAAGAGTAAAAAGTGAACAATGTATTCATGCCACATAAAGAAGTGAGATGGGAATGTGGAGAAAGGGAAGCAGATGAGAAGCAAAGAGAAAAGAAAATCAGGTCATTGAAGTAGAAGCTTGGAAGGACGACAGGCAAATGAATGCTGCAACCATTTCCTTTAACCTTTTTTTTTTTTTTTTTAAGGATTGATTATCTTTAAGAAAGAGACTTTTTTAGCATTAATATTCTGATAGATGCACTTATTACCGAGTGATGAAAACACAGTTTTAAAATCCTTTTAAAAGCCCTTTGTCATTTCAGGCTTTCACAACAAGAACAATATAAATAGTTTCATAAAAGTTATTTTAAAGGAAGCAATAAGAGACAAGTGTTGTGTTCTGAATTAAAGACTCTGGTCTTAATTTGAAGTTTGGCCAAGCAGAGGGCTTCTCTTAAAATGAATTCTCTCCATCATTCTTTAAGAGTTGGAAAGGGCTCTGCTTTAGGTATCTTACTGGGACTTTAATGCTGTGTGCAGGCAATATTGGCTCACTCAATGTCTGAGTCCATGGGAATGCCCATAAATGCTATTTCCCCAACCCCCAGCACTAAAATTACTTAAAAGCATTCCCCATGTCATACAGAAGGATAAGGATACACTGGATAATTTCAATCGTTATCATCAAGACTACCAAAGTGTCTGTTTAGATTTCTTTAAATAAAACACAAGTGAAGGGCACCCGGGTGGCTTAGGTGTTTAAGCATCTGACTTCAACTCAGGTCATGATCCTGGAGTCCTGGAATAGAGCCCCACATGGGGTTCCACACTCAGTAGGGAGTCTGCTTCTCCCTCTCCTTCTCCCTCTGACCCTCCTCCACTTGTGCTCTAACAAATAAAATCTTTATAAAAAATAAAATACAAATAAAATAAAATAAACAAACATGAAGTGAATGAGTCTTTTCTCCTTGAATTACATGATCCTCCAGGTGTGCTTAGATAGCACTAATTACTCATGCGGATAACAGGTGGGTGCCCACTTTTGCTGTTGCATCATTGTGTCTGCCTGTGATTCCGTGTGACTCTTCGTGGATATAAACTTTGTGTAGGATTAAAATTTCCATTTGTTTCTCTAGGTCATGTGCCTATAACATCACGAGGGCAGGTCGGGAAGCTTCAGTGTTAGGCTCCCCCGGGCAGTCCACAGAGGTGCAAAAAAGGGAATCACAGTGCCCCTTTGAGCAGCTGGAACCATTAAAACTCAATTCTGAGTCACTAAAAATTAATGTAAAACTGAAGGGGTTCAACGTGGGACCCCAGAATCTGCTCCTTTGGCATGTGGATTACTTTGAGCTGAAGGCAATTGAGATCCTGTGGGCTTAAGGGAAAATCTGCCCCTTCTTTAACTACATACAAGAATCTAATTGGGGGTCTTTCACAGAATAAGGGTGATTAGCAGAGACAAATTTTATCTGAGTGATCCATCTGTACAGCAGAGAAAACATCTAATTACCAAACACCTGCTCTTCTTATGGCCTTGTGAAAACATGCATTTCTTCTGAAATCTCAGACCCCTCCCCACTCCTCTTTAGTTCAAGATGGCATATATATACCTCACTTTGCCTAACTGCCTTCGGAACTTCCACATCTGTGTGGATTCCCTGTACATATGCTATTAAATTTTATTTTCTCCTGTTAATCTGTCACCTTTCCAATTTGATCCTTAGTCCAGCCAGAAGGACCCTTGAAAAGGACAGGAATTTCTTGTTCCCCAACAAAGTTAATATGCCTCAGTATGGAGAAAGGGTAGGCTATTAACCATGGAAATCATGTGGTTTAGAGCCAGAGAAGCAGAAGTTCAAATTTAGGCTCTGACACATAATAACTATATGATTTGGGGCAAATAAATGTACATTACTGTGTCAAGGCTTTCCTTTCCTACTAAATTAATTTGAAAACTTGCAACATTAATGTGAAGAGGAAAAAAAAACTGTTTCCATTCTCTAGATATATTTATTGAGGTTCTGTATGTTCAAGACTCATTTTCATATGCCAGCAGATAGCTTTTACTTATCACTGTCTTTTTATTAATAATTTTTATCATATAAGTTTTCCTTCACTGTAAAGATTAAAGAAGCATTTCTTTCTTATTTTAGGTACTATCATGCGCAGACGGAATGAAGCATATTCACAAATCACAGTAACTCTTCTTTGGTGTCACACGGTGTCCCAGCACTAGAGGTGAGAACTTGCTATTAAAATTCACTTCTGGCAATTAAACCCAAAGGAGAGAGCTGTGATGATACCAAATTTTAGCATAGAATCAGCTGGGATTTTAGAATTTCCTCAACATTTTTGTGTGATAGAAAGTTATCTGTCTCTAAATATTACATACAGCATAGGTAATTTATATCTGAAAATCGTCAATAAAAATGAGAGATAACATGTACAGAAGGCTTTTTATAGGCCAGGCACTAACTGCTTTATGAATATTAACTAATTTAATCTTGAGAATTTAAGTACATTTATTTCCTTTATCTTCAAATGAGAAAACTATGGTCAATTATTATTCTCAAGGTTGCATGTCTAATACTCAGATACTTTAATGTTTTCTTTTTTATAAATGAGGACACAGAGACACCGTGAAGTCAACTTAAATTTCACAAGGTTACATAGTTAGTACCTGCAGAAATGGGATTTGAACCCAGGTTGCAAATCATAAAGAATTTATGCTCAGCCGTTAGGCTATCCTGCCAATGTCAGACTCAAACAAGCCACTCACAGATATGGATATAAATAACAAATAAATAAACAAAATTTATTTTCCTTAGCAGTTTTTAAAATGTTATTTTGAATTAGAAGGTAATAGATGCTTATTATCAAGAATTTGGAAAACAGAAACAAGCACATAGAATTAAGAGTTTTACACCAGTCCAGAGATGCCATTGTTAATACTTTGGTATATTTATTCCCCATTGTTGTTATGCTTTTGGTAAATATATATTTCATAATTATTAGCTAGTATATAAATCAGTTTCACAGTATGTATATGTATAAATTTTACTAGAGCTGATAGTCTTTAAAACAAGAAATGTAACAGCTACACAGGATTCAATTATCATAATTATCTAGTCCTTTACCTTCAATGACCAGAAGTGTTTGTGATATGGCTAGTGCTAAATGAATGCACTAAACAAATTTATTTTTATTTAACCGAAGTAATCTTCTTTTCCAGTTTCTATTTTTGTCAAAGTCACAGCCAATCTCTCTATGTTACTCCTACATCTATTTCTACTTAAATTATCTAAGATCAATTTCAGCATAATTACTAGGTCAAATGCATCTCCTAATTTTGAGTAGTTTTGTGTGATGCAGCATTTGCATTGGGCTCCTTCCCGCCCCCCCCCCCCCCCCCCCCCCCCCCCCCCCCCCGCTTTTAAAGGGATTCATGGCACAGAAAGGGAAAAAAAAGAGAGAGAGAGAGATCACACTATTAAAACTCTTTTCAAAGGGGGAACCAAGGACATCACTTGGTATAGGCTTAACTCAGAGACAGAAGAGTCAGCAGAATATAGTGCTTTCTCTCCTCTTGGCATGCCATGGAAAGTATGCTTAGGCTTAGATATAGTTGAATATATTATGGGGATGGACTCCAGTAGAAAGATGCTGCTCTGCCTCCCACATATCTCCCTTTTCATAGGCTGAATGTGAGAAGACTAGCATGGAGTGGGGAGCACAGAAAAAAATTGAGTTCAGTAGCTAGACCATCTGACTTTGTGTATGGTGGGGACCTACCCTGGGACCTTTATTGTTGGAAAATGATGAGATCCACTGTTTATCTTCAAAGAACTCAGGTCTGCCTTTGCTGATTCTGAGCCAAATGGTTTTCTGCCATTTTCCAGAAGATGCAACTATGGACCAAACCTCAGGAGGGTTTATCATAGAGAATGTTCTGGTAGATGTTCTGATCATTGACTTTTGCCAAGCAGCATAGCCTTGAAAAACCAAACGTTTGCCTCATTTAATGGTCAACATCTTCAGAAGCTTTATAGGATAATAGATATTAGATATAGATATATATTATATCTATATTCGTCTCTATATATGTATATATATATATAAAACATCAGTTCTCATTATTATAAGATGAATAATGTATTAATATAATCATATCAGAATCTCAGTTCCAACATCATCTGTTTTATCTTTTATACCACTTAGGTCTTTGTATAACGTCAGAAGCAGTTTGTAATTTCACGCTGAGTCCTATTTATATCCAGAATTTAGGCATTTTGTTCTAATTTTGAAGGTGAGAATCCTTTAAAGGGAGATCCTCTAGTTGTTAAAGGAGTGAAACCACCTACAGTTTTTTTATCCTATTTTGGAGCACTTGGGAAACTAGCCAAAATTCTTATTTCCCGTTTTCCTTGTTGTACAAAATATAATAATTATCACCATGACAATATTCTCATGTCTTTTAGGAAAAAAAAAAATCCAACATCAATGAAATAACATTCACATGTTTAATCTGAGGTACTAGTTGAATTAAGAAACCAGTTGAATCTGAAACATTAGTTGAATTGAGAACCCTACTTGCCCAATCTGGTTTTTAAATATAATCCTTCATCCATTCAGTAGGATTTGGCATTTTTGCTTCATTTTTCTAAACTTGGATTACTTTTAGTAGATTGGAAATATGGTCATTTTATAAAAGTTATTCTATTCCATGCACAAGTTTGAACTATAGAGAGGCTGGGCTGAAGAAATAGGAATAAAAGGAATATGAGAGATGGTGTTAATGAAAGAGACATCATTCACCTAGACGTTACCATATTAGGAATACTGAATACATAAGTTTTTATAAATTACGCAATCTAACATCTGTTTTCCTTGGCAAACTTTCTCTTCTTCATTTGTTAAGTGTGCATTCCTCAGATGTGCTGGATAAATAGTTATTATAAGATGTAATTGGTGCTAAGGCTTCAGGAGTATCATTCACATTGTATGACTCATGCAATTTACCCAAGTCATGGGTCAATTGAAAGAAGGAGCCCTTTCTTTATATGCACTTCACTCTGATCCCTAGGCTCTTCTAGGCCAACTGGTGCCTAAAAATGACCCAATGTACTTTTGACACACCTCTGGAGAGATCCCATGGAATTGGCATTTGTCTAATCGTGCCTAATATTAGCCACAGTCCTGAGCTAGTGTCAAAGTACTAAATCCAATTAGTGAGCAAAAGGTAAGAAGCTACTACTGGCTGTCACTCAGCTTGGTCGAGTCATTTATTCCAATAAAGTGATGCCAAGTATTGTAAAAATCGACTCATCAGAAAGGTAGGAAAGGTACCCTAAAACTGCTGTTTTCTTTTTTATTGGTTGTATTTATTATCTTTTTCCTTTTCTCTACCAGTCAAAAATATTTTATTTTTTTGCACATCATTATTGTGCTTTTGAAAGATAAAAAAACTGACCAAGAGAAAAGAACTGTTCTCTTTATTCATGGAGAAAACAATTGTACAGGCAGTAGCAGTTTCTGTTTTGCTTCAACAGCATCCAGGCAATACTGCTTAAACCTACCCAAGCAAAAGCTCAATAGGGCATTAGAGGAAAAACCAGACATGAACCTTACTTCATTTCCTATTCACCAAGAAGTCCTACAACCCCAGGGTAGCAGGGACTTTGGAGACCTTGGATGAATGATTCATGCCACATCAGTGACCTAATGCCCATTGAGAGGTGGTTCTTTTTGATTGTTATTTACCGAGGCGGTCTCCCACAAAGAGACCTTGAGTAGGGTGACTCCTCTCTCATCAAAAATCTCCCACTAAATCCCCTCTGACATTAAAAATGCTGTGTCCTACCTTTGGTGAGTTTTCAAAACTGCAGACCGGGCACCTGGTGAAAAGCTATTTCCCTATTTGCAGTAAAAAAAAAAAAAAAAAAAAAAAAAAAAAAATCCAACTGTATTTTAGAAAGTGTGACATTTATAATTTTTTCTGGCCCTGATGTATAAATTGTATTTTATAAATACAGTTTACATAGTCTTGCTGATCTCTTCCTTGCCATTGACTATTTGAACCCACTGTAATATCACTCAAAATGTTTTGCTTCTTAGCAGAAAATGATTTATTCAGTAATATTAACAGCCATCCCCAGTTTAAGTGAGGATGGTATTGAAGTGACTTATGTGAGAGTCCCAATTTTGTAGCACTGGTGTCCTTATTAAAGTTCTTCATGGATGAATGAAAAATCTAAAAATAATTTGCTTTTATCCACTGAAGATTTTTCTCCCCATATTCACACTTCTGTGATGATGCCAAACTTTCCCCTCTCCCCCACCTACCAACCCAAAGGAGTGGATTTGGATAATATGGCTACCACCTAAGCCATGCAATGATCATTCAGAAGGTGATGTAAATTTTGAAGAGTATTCCAAACACTCTGAGAAGAGCCAGCTTACTGACTGTCCTCCCTGGTTTCAAGCCACTGCTGTATACAGACTTACCGTGGTATCGGCAATCTTTTATCGTAGTTGCTGTTGCTGGTGTCCCTATTCTTTTTTTGCATCTAGGCAGCGTATCTCTATTCTTGACTTGCATCCTAAAAGGCTTATCTCAAGTAAATAGGACACAGCAGAATGCCATGCAAAGCAATTTTACTAAAAATCCTGTATCAGTCCAAAGTCTTTTTCTCTTCTCACTAGGGTTTTAATTGACATACACATTTAGAAATTCAAATTATTGATTTTCAGCAGTCTTCACTTGGTAATGACTGCCCACTTAGCCACTCTCAGAATTAAAATTCAAAAGGAAGAGTCTCCATCTGTTTGAAAAATATAACACATTACATATTATTGATAATATTATTTTGTTAAGTATGTGCATAACTGCATATTTTCATTGGGTAAGCTGATAGAGGTGAGATAGTTTCTTGCTAACCACAGAAATTCTGTAAATAGAATCTTTCTGGAACAAATGTTATGCATAAAATTAGCTTTGTTTAAAATTCACATCCAAATACAATGTGAGTCTATTTATCACATTATCTTCCTTTTCCACATCTAAAAACCACAAAACACTCTAAAGCATTCTCTTTATCTTCATTTTATAAGCAAGTGTTTAATTTGCATTAGCAAGCTAAACAAGCACATTTCATAGACATGGAAGCATTTACAATGAAAATACCTGCGGGCCGACTATTCACAACTGGAGTATTTATGAAACTAGCTATAGGGCAAAAAAAGAAAAAAAAATCTATAAGTGATAAAAAGCTTTCGTTCCAAAATAATCCTTGTTTTTTTACTATGATGACATTAATTCCTCATGATTCCTCATGATTTCACAATCCCACATATATCTAGCCCAGAGGGCAAAAGCCAGTCTCACTTTTTGACAAGTATTTGCCATGAAGAGGGAGAAATTATTCTCTTCTCTTTAACATGGAGAAGGGGAAACGATTTGACACTCCTCTGTTTTGCCTGCAATTCATAATTCAGTCTTTCCTTCTTTATTTAATCCCCCTTTTAAATACAGTCTCGTAGTATGTAATGGCTACAAAATATTCTCTATCATATCTTTATATTATGGAGATGTGTATTGGCCACTTTTCTTAATCTGGGGGCTTTAGCAAGATTCTGAGATGGTCTCCTGTTATATCATCCTGGAGCTCAAAGGAGCTTGGTCTAAATGTCCAGACTATATCTAGATGAGATTTAAGTCCATAGTAAAGGGCAAAATTACCTAAAAATATATGTACAGAGGGGGGAAAACAAAAGACCAATAAGAACCCACAGGGAAGCATTTATAGTTCTAATGGGGGAAGAGAAGGAGATTTGAAAGGAGACCAAATGTGACTACATTTCTAAGAAAACAATCAGGAGAGTGATATTGTGGAAATTCTAATGATTAGGGTTCTCAGGTGATGATAAATAAATTTTGCCTTGCTTATTTAAGCCAAAGGAATTTATTTTTAAAAAAAGTCATGTGATTTACAGTATCTTTGGGAAGATAATGGAATTGAGATTGGATGTGTGAGAGCCTTAAAGAGATTAACCAGAGAAAACTCCCAAGCTCATCTTGATACACTAGAGCTGTGGTCTAGATGTGGCATCGATTACATGGGGATGAAGAAACCAAGAACTCCATAGCACTCACCCAGAAGAACAGATGTATCTGCTACTACTTTGGCTGTAGAGCCAAGAGTTCTGCCTTAAAACCTGGCCTTGTAAGCCTAAAGGTCATCGGTAAAGTGAAGAGCCATTTCTTTTTATTGTTGGTAACAGAAACTGCTCTGCAGCTTGTCAAAAGGTGAGTGGGATATGAGAATGTGGATAAAGCTTTTATAAAACTCTTGAAAGCCTTTGACACACTAAGGAGGGTGTAAAAAATGGAGAGAACTGGAAGCAGGTATTTGCCAGGAGTTTCTTTCATTTGTTTTTCTTTAGGGTGATGTTAGCATGCATTTATGTACTGACTAAACATATGTAAAAGGATAGTGAGATTAATAGATACAGATTAAGATTCAAAATTCTTAAAAATTGGAGAGTGAATGGGAGAAATATTATAATATTGAGCAACTGGTCTTTGAAAAAGCACTTTGCTGGATATAAACCGTTGGTGAAGGTAGAGATGTGCGCAGTTATATTTTTAGGTGAAGATAGGAAAATGGAGGTACGCCTGTTAGATATTTTAATCTCATCAAAATATGAATTATTATCACCAGCTGATATAGTGATGAGGTGTAGAAAGCAGGGTAATATGGGAAATTTGGGGGGAAATATAAACTTTCTTAAGAAATAGTACTAAGATTACCAAGCTGTGCTTAGAGTCCATTTGACACACAAAATTATGATTTTAGTGTGAATCCAGTCTGCTAGGTTATGTTATTTGGGTGTAATTCAAATGATGACTCATAGACTAACCTGGATAAAATGGGAAACGAAGACAGAAGGTTGTTGATAGTAAGAAATTGATGATATGAATAAAGTAGAGGTCATTATATGTTCAAAAATATTTAAGAAGACGGGGGTGGGGTGGGGATGGGGTAAGTCGGTGACGGGTATTACGGAGAGCACGTGTTGCTATAAGCACTGGGAGTTATACACAAATAATGAATCATGGAACACTACATCAAACAAAACAAAACAACAAAACAAAACAAAAACAAATACTTGAGTCAGTATAGAGAAGAGATAAGGAATTGTGGTGATAGAATGGAATGCACGCTCTCAGAATTCTGACATTGGATAGAATTTGGTGATGATAAATTCTAAAATTTGACCTTGGAAATGTAGTGTGTTGGGGAGAGGAAGGGTCATTGATGGTTGGTGGTGACAAAGTAAATAAACTGAGACTAGAACACTGGGTTATTCACAAAGGAGTTTATGGCTCCACCTGGAGCTCATACGGAAAAGAAAATGATTAACCAGCTTGATAACTAAAATTTTCAGCAGATCAGTGGGGTCACTCATTAAAATCCAGAAGTGAGACGGGGAAGTCTGTGGTTGAAGGGAAGAGCCTGGTATCCCTAGTTATCTTTGTGAATATCAGATAAGCAGAGTTTTGTTTTGTTTCATTGTTGTTGCTGTTTTGTAAAAGAATGTAGAAGCTTCGCATTCTAAAATAAAAATAAATAACAAAGAATACAATTATCCTACCAATTTGTGTAAAAACAAGAAAAAAACCATTTGAGGTGGTGATCAAGAAGGAAGTGCTCCCTGGCTTAACATTTTGGTTAAAGAGACAATAGCAATATTTTGAGATTTGGTTGAAATGTGGGAAAGTTGGGATGATCATGTTTTAGGAAGCCAGAGAACACCCCGAAAAAATTTACAACGAAGGGAATGCATGGATGAATTACTTGGGGAATACATGGATGAATTATTATTGAAGAGGACAAGAGTGAACTTCCAGAAGACAATTGACTAAAGGAGAAACTTAGCCTTCAGGCAATGATTAGAGTAAGCAGATCTGGGAGGCATGGTTGTCTTGTTGCAGGATTTCTCTGCCTTCAGTGCCTATGCATGGTTCTTGGTCACACTGCTTGGAAGAATGAAGAGGTAGACCAGATAAAGAGTGGTAGGTAGAAAAGCAAAGTTTGCTGAGCAAGAGTATAAAGCTCTGGGAGAAGGAGGGGTCCTGAGAGAGTTGCCCTTGGAGTTTCTAAGTTTAGGGTTTTTTATGAGCTCTTTTGCAGAACAAGCTTAAGCAATAGGGATGTGCTGAGTTGTGCCCATCAGGGCTTTGGTCACACATCTCTCTCCTATTAGGTTAATGTTGATGTGTTGATGGTCTTTTTTGCTGACATCTGGGGGCTTATGTCTTAACTGCCCCTTGCCTGTGATAGTGACAAATGTTTTGTGCTTAAGTTTCTTATTTTAGGACATTTTGCAGAAGTGATTTTTGCAAAGGTTACAAAGCAAAATGCTAGTGTGGTCCTGTCTAAGGTACAAATAGGATGTTAGTGCTGTTTCATCTTAGCTATCCTGACTCCATATTTTCCTGTTGGGGACACTGGCCGTGACTACCTAACTGTCCAACTAACTCCCAACCAGTCTAAATCCTGAGAATCTTTTAGAAGATATTTGCATCAGTCTACTCCTCTGACAAGTATTTAATAGGATAGATTTAGATGTGAAAGAGAAGTTAATGAGGGAATGCCCATGAAGGATAAAGAGAAGAACTGGCAATTAGCAGGCAGGGAGAATTTCAGACCTCAGTGTGGATCCGATCTATGGAATAAGTGAAGGAAAGAGGAAAATTTCTGTTGAAGAAACCTCTGACAGTAGCACAGCTCTGAGAAAATTTGGGACATAATGATAGGGAGACCCTAAATAAAGATTACCCAGTGGAAGAGTCCTAGGTTGAGCAGAAATAGTGCAGTTCTGGACCCTGCCTTGCTCAGTTAATGGTTGGGGAACATCACCTCGGTTCATGGAAGATACCACGGAATCTCAGCCTCTGGGCTCATCCTTGCAGAAGTCTCTCTTGAGGAGATCTTAGTAGCACACCTCCACGACTGCCTCAAGTAAATATTCTGTTCTGGTGCCATCAGACTGAATAAGTCTTAGTTTCAAGGAAGCTCCCTTTGAAGAAGTTTCCTGAGATAGCATATTTTTTCCCCCTAAAATGAATCATATCCTCAACTTTTAAAGTTTCTATTAAGCTCACATTTTAGTGGAAAGGACAGGGAAAAAAAATGTATTCACAAAATAAATAATGTAATTATACCATATGCTAAGTTCTATGAAGTTTCCTTATGAAGTCTTTGAAAAAAAAGATAAAGATAAACGAATTTGTGGTAGTGTAAATTGACTAATTTACAACTCTTTGAATGGCCTTGCCCCCCAAATATTGAATTATTGATTGATGTTAGCGCAGAAGAGAATTTTGAGTGACATTGCAGACCTGATCTTTAACTGTGTCCCATTCTACTTTTATTGTTTTAATCAATGAGTTGAACATATGAAAAGACATCAGTAGGTGGTGGGAAGCTGAGGGGAGACACTGAGTGTTTGGGTTGCAAGGAATGAAAGAATCAGAATCCAAAATGATCTCAAGTGTCTGGTATGGCAAACTGGAAGAAATTAAACAGAACAAGATTTATCTAACAGTTCCAACATTATAAGTGCAAGACAGAGAGAATCACATTCTGTTCGCCATGTTCAGGAAAAGTACTGGCACTCCTGCTTTCAGATTTAGATGTCACATTTTAAAAAGATCGTTGACAATCGGAAGAGTTTATATAGGATAAAAAAATACAGGCAGGTGACTTAAAGCTATGCTATATTTTTAATGCTAGTCAATAGAGGCTGGCATCTCATTGGTCTTAGAATGAAATATTAAACTTGTGAGCATGTGCCAGAAGGCCTTCTATCTGCTTTTGAAGCCCACCAACACCTTCTGCATCAAGGACTTCATAAACTTGCTCTCCTGTCTCCATGAATATTCTTCTCCCTCTTCCCTTAGCATTAGCACTGTCATTTTCATGCTCCTGGTGGGGGTACACAGGCACATGGAAACACATTCACAGAGACACACAGACACACACGTGTGCACACGCCGACACACACACACACACACACACACACACACACTTACTTGTGTCAAGACTTGCTTCCCCTTGGTCTAACATGGTCCTGGCCACTTATGACTCATCCAGTAAGTGCTTAGTTAAGAACTGATATGAGGTGGGTGGCTGGGTGGCTCAGTGGGTTAAGCCTCTGCCTTCTCCCCAGCTGATGATCTCAGGGTCCTGGAATCAAGCCCTACATTGGGCTCTCTACTCAGCAGGGAGTCTGCTTCCCACCCCCCCTGCCCCCTCTGCCTGGTTGTGATCTCTCTTTCTGTCAAATAAATAAATAAAATCTTAAAAAAAAAACCCGATAGGAGGAATATTTTTCAAGAAATGAACATGCTCACCTTGAGACAAGAGTCTTGAGAGACAAGGATAGAAACTGAGTAATTGTTTAAAATAGTTGGAAGGCCTTCTTTTGGAAGATCTATTAGCTTGTTTAGGTGAAAGTTTTTCCATTGGTAAAACATGTGACTCTTGATTTTGGATCCATGAGTTCAAGCCCCACTATGGAGGTAGAATTTACTTTAAAACAAGATTGTTTGGGTGAAATAGAAAGTGGCGGAACTGCAAGAGACAGTTTAAAGTGGTGGGGCCAGAGTTTACTCAATAATTGGGAAAGTTTTCAAAAAGGAATAATTATTTACAGAATAGACTACTTTTTGTGATATTCAATTTTCTTTACTAAAAAAGTTCAGCAACCTTATTTTTTATTTCTTAGGCACATCTTCTTTTCACATTACCACATCTCTGGAACTAGAATATCTCTTTCATGTGATATTATCTTAAAACTGTTATTATAATTATTATTTTCCATGTATTCCTGATTGTCAGAAATTGTCAGCGTTTAACTTGAAGAATAGTTGTCACAGGATTGAAAGATAAACCTGAGTATTACCTCCTAGAAATCAAATGGCTGTGGGAAGAGGAGAGTTGATGGTGATTAGATATCAAATAATATTCCTGTAGGCTTCTAATGTTATCCTGCCAATGCGGCTGATAGTGGAGAGGATGATCTCATATGGAAAAAATTAAGCATCTTGAGTCTTGAGCTGGTTGATTAAAAAGAATAAGATTCTGGGAATGTAGAAATTTTGGAATTCATTAACCAAATTATGTTGTTTTTACTTTTCTTTTGATATATGCACAAAAGTAATGTATAAAAAGACAACCATGCCCAATTAAGTCCAAAAGAAGGCTTTAGTCAGTATACAGCTTAAATCCTGAGAAAACAGTATTGTAGTGTAATTAGTAGTGGGGTTTTTTTGTTTTGTTTTGTTTTGTTTTTTCCCTTTCAAATGGTATATAAACTAACACATGTCTAAGAATCAATTTTAGCTTACTTACTATGGAGCATGATTTAGATTCTAGATTATGCTACCTTTAAAAGGGATGTATGTTGAAGAGTATACACTGAAATTCTATGGATAATTGGGCCCTAACCTATTTCCATTACATTTTTTTTAAAGATTTTATTTATTTATTTATTTGACAGACAGAGATCACAAGTAGGCAGAGAAGCAGGCAGAGAGAGAAAGGGAAACAGGCTCCCTGCTGAGCAGAGAGCCCAATGTGGGGCTCGATCCCAGGACCCCGAGACCATGACCTGAGCTGAAGGCAGAGGCTTTATTTAACCCACTGAGCCACCCAGGTGCCCATCCATTACATTTTAATCGTAAATTTCCTTGCTTAGTGTTATGGCTTGAATTGTGGCCCACCAAAAGAAAAAAAAAATGCCTAAGTCCTACTTCCCATATCTGTTAATGTGACCTTATACAGAAATAGAATACTTGCACATGTAATCAAGATGAATTCAGACTGAACTAAAGTGGGTCCTTATCCTGTAGGACTGGTATCCGCATAAGACAAGAGAGACACAGGGAGGAGAATGCCATGGGAAGACAGAGAGATACAGAGGGAAGAGGGTCATGTAAGAAAGCAGATCGGAGTATGATTCCAAAAGCCAAGAGACATTTGGGGCTACCAGAAGCTGGAAGAGGCAAAAGGAAAATCTTTCCCTAGAGGCTTTGGAAGAAGTGTGACTCTGGAAAAAACCTTTATTTGGGGTTTCCAGCCTCAAGAACTGTAAAACAAATGTCCTATTGCTTTAAAATCTGTACTAGTTTCCTAGAGCTGCCATAACAAAGTATGACAAACTGGGTGTCTTAAAACAACAGAAATGTATTCTCTCACAGTATCAGAGGCTTGAAGTCTGAAATCAATGTGTTTGTGGGATCAAGATCTCTCAGTGACTCCAGGTCTCGGAGAGTCTACTCTCTGCCGCTTCTTCTCTAGGCAGTTGCAAGCAATCTTTGGCTTTCTTTCGCTTGCTGGGACCTAAATTCAATCTCTGCCTCCAAGTTGCACTTGTCCTATGTGCCTTTGGACCTTCTTATAAAGACATCATCCATGTTGTATTAAGAGCCCACCCTACACCATTATGACCTTATTTAACTAATTACATCTCCAACAACCCTCTTTCCAAATAAGATAATTTTCTGAGATACTGAGGGTTAAGACTTCAATACATCTTTCTGGAGGATACAGTTCAACTTGTAATACCTGGTAAGTTCACCCACAGAAATATGATTTTCCATACAGGTTAGCTAAAAGTCTCAGAAGCACATCTTTAGTTTCATGATACTGAAAACAGGACTTCTTATACATACCTTTTAATTCATGTTATTAGACAAAATGATAATTTGTGGCTACAGAGTATCTAAATAATGTACTTTGGGTCTTAAATAAACACTCATAAATGTAAAAAATGTCATTTCATCAGGGAATCTGACACCTTAATTTTATTATAATATATATTTCACTGTCACTATTAGGAAGAAATAAGTGAACATTTCTAGGACTCTGAAATCTTAATATTTGAGTTAATTATTAATCACTAATGGAAAAAGATGTCCATACCATCTTACCTATTTTTAAAAACTAAGCTTTTAAAATAGATAAGTCAAAAGACATATGACAGCTATATAATTTTCTTTTAAATAATCATATTCTAACCTGATAACAATGCTGCCCACTTAAGGCAGTTATCAGCATATTCGGGATTGAACCAGCTGTTTTCGAAAATTAACTTGTCCAGCTGGTATCTGTTTATTTTCCCAATAATGACAGTTTAAACACCTAGAATTCATGTTTGTAATATTTCTTCCTTCCCTAATAAGTGATTAAGTTTTTCATTGTTCTCATAAGTGCCATGACTAATATGATCTTTGAATCTATGAATCTTTCCTACAATAATTTGGTAATTTAATTGAGAGCATCTTGTGTGCGTGTGTGTGCATGTGTGCACACATACACACATACTTTGCCAATTTAATTGAAAGTATTGTGTGTGTGAGCACTGATTTCTGATCACTGATTTGACTCATAGTTGGAATAAAAAAGTGTATTTCATTCAAAAACAAATTAAGAGGAGTTTTATTTTCATGGTTGAGGCTCCACAAATTTCCCTTCTAGTAGACCTATCACAATTCAAAATGTACTAACATCTAATTGGAACACACCATCTGTTTACTAGAAATAAAATGCCTTGTGTCACATTTATCAGTTCATTTGTCAGGTTTGGGATGAAGAAAAACCACTAGTGTAATTCTAAATATTCTCTCATGGTTAATATCCAGTGTAATCCATACCAACACTGTAAGAAGCCTCCTAGGTTTAAGCTTGTTTCCTGTAACCTTTAAGGTCTTATTCCCCTCCTACTACAGAAAAAGAAAAGAGTTCTTTCCCATGAAAAATGAGACAAGTGCTGATGTGGGAAAGGCACAGCCTTTTAAAAGAATGATTAAATGGGGGCGCCTGGGTGGCTCAGTGGGTTAAAGCCTCTGCCTTCCACTCAGGTCATGATCTCAGGGTCCTGGGATAGAGCCCTGTGTCGGGGGCTCTCTGCTCAGCAGGGAGCCTGCTTCCCTTCCTCTCTCTCTGCCTGCCTCTCTGCCTACTTGTGATCTCTGTCTGTCAAATGAATAAATTAAAATCTAAAAAAAAAAAAAAAAAAAAAAAAGATTAAACCATGATGGGTGATCTTAAAAGATTTATCCAAAGGAATGCCATTTGGGGTCCCAGGGAGAGGCAAGCGTCTAGTCATATATCTAAGCTCCTGCAGAGTGGGAAGGCCTTTCAATAAACTGAAAAGAGATCTAACAACACTTTCTCTGACTTCATGTTGTGAAGAATTAGGGCCTTAAAATCATTCCACTCAAGGTCCAAGGACTTCAGCTGCTCCAATGTGCCTCCATTAACCTGGCATTAAAGAAGTTAAACAAAGTCTACCTTTCCCCATCCAGACATAAGGAGGCCAGTCACATTCATTACAATTTGTCCTATAAGCTACAGAATACTAAATATATTTTGATTAATACTCATGTGAGAAATACCTTTTCTCTATGAAACATTAAGATAAGCCCTCATAAATCACTAGGTTTCCTTGGAGATCAACAGCTAAATTGAATATTAATATACTTTTTGTTTATTTTCTTGAAATATCCTTACTTAAGTGCATACAAAATACTAGACACTAAATTTTTACTATTCAAGGGAGTAAACTGTGAGAATAAGATATCCTATTGATAAATATCAGCCACAGAGAGCAAAAGCCAGATAAAACCTGTTCCGTGGATCTGCAAGGGAAGCATGGAGATTAATGAGTGGAATCTATGAGGAAAAAAAAAAAAATTAAGCTTAGGAAAGGAGAGAATTTTCTATCTGGTTGTTTAAAAGGGGAAGGAGAGCTTTTCACAGAGAGGTCTCAAGAGAGAGTTTTTCAGGCTATCCTCCTGGCGTTAGCTTCCTCTCCCCCTTTCCAACAGCTTCTTCATTTTTTTTTTTTTTTTGGTGGGGTGTGGGGAGGTGGGTCTCTGGTTCGTACTCTGTGTGTATTTAACACTTGATCAAAGTTGAGCCAATCAACACAGTCCATTCTAGGTCTAGCGATTGGCTCATGTTTGGCACATGACCTAAACTGATCCCAGGATGGTGAGTTTCTGGGTCTTTCCTAGGAGTTTGGGGACAAATATTCATCCTCTGTGACCACTATGTGTAACAGTGAATGTGAGTTGTGAAACTGCATAGTGTGAGGAGGGGGCAGTCTGAGAATAAAGTGGGCCAAGGGGAGAGAAAAGATGGAAAAGAATAGTGTAGGAAAGAAGTTGGGGTTCTAATGCCATGGTGTACCAGAATCAGATCATACCAGAAGTAAGCCATGTCTCTGGACTTGGTGACTAAATGAAAAAGTAAAATTTTAATTTTTATTTATGTTTGCTTGAGTAAAGTTTCATGTCACTTTGATCCAAAGCAAAATGGTATCACCTGTTGCTTGAGTTGCAGACATATAGGGCAGAAGAGAGTTTCACCATCAACATCATGATAGGCTATTATATTGGAGGCATTTACTACTATCATAGCTTTAATTACTAAAATTTGGGAAGGTTTCTTTTTAAAATGAAGAAAAAGAAGTTTTTATAAGTCATTTTAAAGCAAAGTGACAAAAGTAACAATTAGAAGTAAAAGATGCGTTTTAATAACTATTCTTGCAAGAATGGTTCACAAGTCAGAGGTTTTTTTGTTCTTTGTGTTTTTGTTGTTTTTTTTTCATTGTCTCAGTTCAAGTCCATATGTGTTTACTGTGGCCGTGATACCATTCCTCATGTATTGAGGAGACAAACAGAGCACTGAAGATGGGTGATCTAGAAGCCTATTTCAGGAGGATGTTTCCAAGGGGAGGAGGCTAGGAGCTAAAAAGAGTGGAGCTGGACTAGTAACCTAAAGACCTGCAAACCCTAAGATTTGTGAGTCTGTGATGACCACATTTGCAAGTTAAATCTTAGAAACTAGAGTCCTCTTCCTGTTTTCTTGTTTGTATGTTTTTATAGCAAGGCATTTAATTCCTTTTCATTCTTATGTTGTCTTTCTGCACTGCCAGTAAATGATTTTTGTTTCTAGAGATAGTCATTTCTGTTCTCAGAGGTCTACTTTTCACTTTTCCTGGTTTGTCAAAGGAATTCAGTGTCTTCATGTGAATCCGAAAGGGAAAACAGAAACAGAAAAACAAAAACGGTTAGATCTATTCTAATATGTCAGCTCCAACATTTGGGCAAATTACTTAAGCTTATTGTGACTCAGCCTTCTTGATGTAAATGAGGACCATAATACTTCTTTCTCTTCCAGGTTTCTGATGAGTTTTGTGTGAGATCATGCAAGTGAAGTGCTCGGCCCACAATCGGGCACATATTAACCACTCAGTGATTGCTTTCATTAGAAGGAAATGAATTTGATATATGACTCTGATGGTCTGTGGTGAAGCCTCACAGTTTCTGAGCTATGTTGAGCTTGGAGAAAAAAAATAATACCTAATATTTCTATACTGCAGATCCCAAAACATTTTCACACGCACACGTGTGTGTGTGTGTGTGTGTGTGTGTATAGTCCAGAAATTAGTTTAGCATCATTATTTCCAGCTTACAGATGAGGGCACTGAGGCTCAGAGATGTGACTGCACAGAAACTGAAAATGGCAGGTTTGGAAACCAAATTCGGGGCTTCTGACCCTCAGCCCACTTTTCTTCCTGCTCTGATCTCATTCATTTAGTCATCATGACTCTTACGTGGAAAATCTCAGAAAAGATTCTTACATATGTACTGATAAAGAGGAGTTGGGCTAGCCTGGAAGCTGGAAACCTATGCTTGATAAATTGTCAAAGGTCAGTACGAATATGTGTAAGCAGTGTCCAAGGAATGTAACATACTTACTTTTATCATGTCTTGAAAATGAGGCACTTTGAAGAATTGAGGCAGTTTGAGCCTATTCATAGATATGGATTGAAGAATATGTAGAGATTAAATATAATCATAATTACAATGATCATATTTTGCATTAGGGTAGTACCTCAATTTTGTGTGGCCATTTTCTATGCATTTTCTCATTTTTAAAATTTGTAGAGTGCTATAGTATGCTTGGAGAAATCTTCAAAGGTAAAAAAAAAAAAAGTTAAAATTGTAGCTTTGAGAGTAAGCAATATGAACAATCTCATTTAAGATTTTCTTATAAATGACCTGGATCAAACTATTTTACTGAGAAATTTTCAGACTTGTAGCAGAATATATTTTGGTGTGGGAACATGCCAAGTAACTAAGAATAAATAGTGCTCTATGTTGGGGCTCTGTGGATTTGGTATGTAGGAATGGGTATGTTTTAGTGAGAACAAGAACATATGGTAAATTAGAACATATCAAGAACAAATCCTGAACATATGGTAAAGCATTTGAAAAAGGTAGTCCAAACAATATCACAGTGATGAACTTTTCTCTCTCATTTATAGGTGAAAGCAAAAATCTAGAAGTCATTGGAAGCAGAACCAACGGAATGCTTAAAAAAAAAAAAAATCAACTCATATGTGTGTTGGCATCACTGTTAAAGATAGTAGAGATGAATTTGTGTAAAAGATTTAATTTCATTTTGCAAAAACCATAGTGCAGGGGACCTGGACTATTTGTGTACTTGTGCATGCCAAGCTTTAAGAGAACATTGATGGTATTATTACTCCCCTGCTCATTTGCTCGTTCATGCCTTTACTCATTAGTGACATTGTAAAGTATTAGTAGCTTAAGGTGTAGACACTTAGTCTGACCAGATGGTCAGTAGTGGTCTCTCTTCGCCAGTTGGCACCATACACATCCCGACTTGATGACTGAGATGAGTGTAGGCAGTTGCTCCAGTGCGAGGTCTTGAGCTGGAGAAAGGGGAAAGTTTACAAATCTGGAGGGGGGCTAGTGAATAAACAGTGTGGAGTCAGTCTGATCCTTAAAGGTTATGTATATCATGCTAAAGAGTTGAGGACTTTTCTGAAATGATTTAGGGAGCAATTGAGATATCTGTGCTTTGAGAATGTTGTGAGATAAGACTTGTATTGCCACAACCAGTCGAGACCTGGTAAGTTGCTTCACTGGTGTAACTTAATGCTAATGTACTTTGGAATGTCCTCATGAATCAAGAGCTGAGCCTGTGGTATATAATGGAGAGATTTCCTGGTGTTTCCAATACCACTTATTTGGGGGCTGTACACAACTATTAAAATTCATTGTACAATAAATGCCTCTTTTCTTCTTTGTCTTAAATTTCCTTTTATTATGTTGCATGTACCCAGATTCTCTCCCGAACCTCCCAAAGGACTACTCAAGGAGACATCAATACCAAACTTTCATTTAATCCCCCAAATATTTAAAGTATCTGAAGGCTCGCTTCTTCACTTACTGAGAGCTGCTGCTGTTCAGCATTGACAGCACAGATGTTTTCGTTCTCCATGTTGTCATAATTAGAAAACTCCAGCCCTGCTGTAAGGAAGTAGAAGTGATAAGGGATCCTTTAGTCAGTAAATTTCCTTACGAGTATGACTCCATGATAGGGAATAATACAATGCTATTCAAAAGGAAGGGCTTGACACTTGAAACTAATGTGACATTGTGTATAAACTAAATGTCAATTTTTAAACACACACACACACACACACACACACACACACACACACACACACACGGTTTAAAAAACAAGAAAGGAAAAGAAAGTGCAAAGTTGATAGTTAAATAGTAAACTTACTTGTGCTTTTCACCCTAGAAACAAAATTGCAGTTCTATTTCTCTCCAAGTCCAAAAGACTAAGTGTGGATTCCTGCTTCTGCGTATATTCAAAGCATTTCACAGGTCACTGCACACACAGTTGCTCACTGTCCTAAGGCAATCTGACCTGACCCTGTGCCTCTCTGAAGTTCTCTCTCTCTCTCTCTCTCTCTTTTTCTTTAGATAAATAGTAGCTGCCAAAAATCTTTGAGACCGGTGAGGTTTAACTATGTCCCTGTTTCCATGCCCCTGGTTAAAATGCAAGACTTGAGAACAAATGTCCTCCTTCAAACAGATGTTTATGGAATAAATATTTATTAGAAAGCTGTTGGTAAGGTCTCTGTACTTCATCTTTTTGGGAACTCCAGTCCCACCTTACTTAAAAGTTTACTTGGGGAAGTACAATAAATTTCCATAGGCAAAATTCTGTGCTTTACAGCTGACATCTGACATCAAGAAATCATCCACAGTTGGTCACTGGCACTGTTCAGGGATCAAACCTTGTGGTCCTTTTCTGAGAGTGCAGGCTCAAGGCTTCACTGGATTCTTATACTATGCGTGTAAAATCTGGGGATGTCTCTAAAGTATTTTTCAGCTTATGCAAAATAACCTGAATACCTTTAATTTTAGCAGGGATACCCCATCTCTAACATTGATTACACCACACTGTCTTTACCGATAAAAATTCATTTCTGAGCATTCATTATGCTGCTTAGCAAAACAGTGGATTTTAATTCAGAAATCGATGACAGGTTGCCTGCTTTCTGTACAGCGTGTTTGCTGGCCTGGATTATCCTTTAACCTAACTTGCACTCATGCAACATTTCAGCATTAGTTAAGTTATATACTTTAAAATAAATTATAGACACTACAAAAAACTTCCCCAATTTTAAGCAAAGAGAGTGTGATTTATGGTGATAAGGCTAAGATAAAAAGGCTTATTAGTTAGTTGCAATATATCAAAGACTAAGAAGCTTGCATGCTAAATTGTAAGACTCTGTGCTAATTCATGACCTTGTCTGTTGCTCGTGGTGTTGTTAAAAGTTATCAGAACTCTGGAATCAATAAGACCATGGAATGACCTTGAGAAACACTAACCCGCAGACTTCATTTCCTCACATGTTAAAGGGGTCAAAGTTCTCACATTGCAAGGTGGTTGTGAGAATTAAATAGCAACAGGATGGCCCCACAATATCCGGTTAAAAGTTGTTTCCTTTCCGTTTGCATTTGACAAAACTGAAACAGCATCCGATAATTCAGAACACAAAAAAGTGCTGCTAAATACCTATGAATAAGATGTGATTCCAAGAAACTTCATAGGTAAACACAAGGAAACATCTACTTAGAAATTCTGTTTAGTTGAATAAAAGCCGTAATCTTTTATTTGGGGGCTCTCACAAAAAACGAACAAACAAGATGCAAGTGCTGTGTGTTTCAATGAACTCCAATAGGAGAAGGAATATGTTGCATTTAAGTTTGAAGAGTTTGAACCGCAGTGACATCAGTGCAGTTTTCCATTCTAAAATGGCTTATGCTTTTCTTGCTGATAATTTCATTAGTAATAATTGTCTTTTATCATGTATTTTATTATCCCAGAATTACCTGTGTAACAAAAGAAAATTACTATTTGCCTTTAGTTCTTTCTTTTCTATATTTAAAATTCTGTAAGGAAATGGGGCTTGAAGAACACTCACTGATTGTCAATAATTGACAAGCAAATGTTTGCACCTGTGTCTGAGTTGATACATACAAAATGTGAATGATACCACTGGAAATAACAGTCATTAGAATACCTGCATAATTCTTAACTCAAAAGACGTTCCTTCACCTCCATTGGAAAAACAACTCAAACGTTAGTCCTATGAAGAAATACCCTCTTAGAATAGAAGTTACCCATTTCCTTGAAGACATCTTTAAAATATAAAGAAAAGATTCTGTTAGAGCTCTGTACAGAGTCACTTAGGCCTGCCCAGAGGTTTTGGTGATTTCTTCTGTGAAAGATAGGCTTATCTCAGGATAGTGTATAACTCTTTACGTTACATAATAAATAAAAACGTATATACTTTCTACCACCAGATCGGTGTAAACTAAGAATTTTGCCTCAGTCTTGGGGTGTCTGGGTGGCTCAGTTAGTTAAGCATCTGACTTTGACTTAGATCATAATCTCAGAGTCCTGGGATCAATCCTTGCCCTAGGGCTTCTGCTCAGTGGAAAGCCTGCTTCTCCTTCTGCCTCTGCCACTACCCCCTACCTCCTGTTCATGCTCTCTCTCTCTCTCTCAAATAAATAAATAAAATATCAAAAAAAAAAAAAAAGAATTTTGCCTCAATCTTGAAATTATATGATGGGGGGGGTCGTGAAAACCATAGAAGGTTAAAATGTATCGTGGGTTACAAGGGCATTTAGAGTTATCATCTGACATGCAGATTATTGCTTAGAATTTATTAGACCTCAAATATATTCTACCCCGGTTCTTCTCAGTCTGGCAAACCTTTAAACTAGATTTTAAAGAATACTAACAACCAACAATTATCAAGCACTTACTATGTGTTAAGCATTCTTCTGATTGGATTACCTCATTCAATCTCAGTATTAGATTTAACTAAGGAATATCATGAGTAATTGAAACTTTTTTATTATATCTTATTATTTTTAATTGACAGTGAATTGGAAACTTGCAGTTTGAACTTTTTTTACATTCTCCTTCATGGTCTTCGGTCTTAGAAGACACTGTGTCTATGACTTTTAAAATAATTCCCCAGTTCTAGTTTCTTAAAATATTCTTCAAATTCTATGTCTGCCTTATCTGCCTTGATATTTCTTTTTTTTCCCTGGTTTCTCCCTCTCAATGTCTTCTGCATCTTACTTCTTTTTCTTCCCTTTGTACTTCTCTTTATTTTAACATCTTCATCTTTGTTCTTCTCTTCTTCCTTTCTCTTTTCTATATCCTAAAGTTATGTTCTCCCTAAATTTTGTTTAATACTTGTTTATTTTGCTTCCCCTCCCAAAATTCTTTGCTATCAGCATGAAAACAATCCATTGATGCTTCTATATCATATTTAGATAAGTGTTTTTTTTTATATTCATGTTTCCTCTATGCAAAGAAATATCTCATCTAATAATGGCCCCAATTTCATGCTGTTTAGGAAGTGCTTGTTCTAAGGAAACAAGATGCATTTGTAGTGATGGACAGATATGTTCAATATTGACATTGACTTTTATTTCTCTGCAACAAAATGTCAGTAAATACCAAAAAAAGGGCACACAACTTGAGAGATGGAATTCTCTTCTAACTTCAAGCCATTCCTGACTATGACACGTAAGTACTATCACAGTAAGAGTTTCCTTTGATTGATTCTGCCGAAGTTTAGA
This sequence comes from Taxidea taxus jeffersonii, assembly GCA_003697995.1. Taxonomy (NCBI): domain Eukaryota; kingdom Metazoa; phylum Chordata; class Mammalia; order Carnivora; family Mustelidae; genus Taxidea; species Taxidea taxus. The sequence continues at coordinate 24,500 of RCUC01163603.1, read as the reverse complement.
ATAAAAATTGGAGAACAAAAGAAATTTTATACATTGTTATCTTATTTTATCTGTGTCTATTTAGTTCTTTGACCTCATGCTGCCACACTTTGAGAAATCTCTTTGATTTACGTCATCAAAGTAGCTAGGAATACTACTTAGATTCAAGCCCCATAGGCTGGAGGGTTTGAACCTATTAATCTTTCTGAACCTTTCCTGTCTCAGTGTAAAATGAGAAGATTGATATCTCACCTGCTTGAAGGCCATTGGCTGTCTCCTGATGTACACCATCTACCTTACTCAATAGTAATCTGATAAAGAGATGTTTAAGGCCTGACATAATTCAATAGAGTGGCTTGCTAGATTTTTACCTACAATAATTTAATAAAACCAAAGATTTGTGATTTATTTCAACTGAAATGTTTATTATTAGATCAATATTGAGGTTGTAGTGAGAGTGTGTATGAATCAGAGACAGCGTTCAGCTAAGTCTCAATGGCAAACTATTTTGGTACATATTTCAATTTTTATGAATGATTTTTTAGCCTCTCGGTTCTTACGTTGGTTTATATTGATCAGGTGTTCTTGCATGCATTTCACTTAATTGATAAAGTCCCTAGAAAATAATACAAATGAGCTTCAGTGAAAAGTTGTATTATATAAGCCCTTTTCTCTGATTAAATTTGTATAAAAGTAATAAGAGCAATTCTCATCTCATTAATCATGTCTTCGTTTTACTTAAGTACACAAAGTTAAACAAAAGAAATATTTATGGCATTTTAATGGCATTTATGGCAAAAATTTTAATAAATTTTTAAAAATTGAATCATTTCTATAATTAATTATAAATTGTTTTCTCAGTTCTGTTTTCACTGTCATGCCCTTTTTGTTCCTGCTTCATGATAACCTTGGTGCCATCCAGCTAATCTCACATCTTCACACCTATTCATCTCTAAAAGCTAATTAACAATCAGAACTGATTCTCAACTTATCAGGAATCATACAAAGTATATACAAGTGATGTGTAAATTATCTCCATTAACATGTTTTTCTTTTCCTTTTTTGCTCTTCACAACTATTTTGATTTTCCCTGTACACTTTATTCTAGAAATGTCTTCTCCTTCTCCTTCTTGACTACTGCCTTAGAGTTAGGCCACTTATCACTCAGTCCCTCCTGATCCTGCTTTATCTTCCTCTGGTCTGCTGTTTGTCTTAACCTTGTTCTCTGTATATTCCCTGACCATGGCTTGCTTGCCTCCCTCTAACTTTAAGCATATACGTTCCTAGGCCATTTGTTTGGACCCATTTTGATTTTATCTTTAAGCATGGGATTTAATTAATATCTAAATAAATATTTCAACAAGTAAACCAAAATAATCGTACCTACTAATCATTTCCTTTAGAAGCTAAGTATTACCAACTGCTTTAGATCTAAACCCAAAGATATCCACTGCCTTGAAATGGGCAGAAATAAAATAATAGTAATTTTATTTGTGTCATACTGAGGAAAGCAGATGAATCATTATTAAAATTAACTTTTGACTGATTCTTTAACACATCAAATTAACTTTTATTTATTTTATTATACTCATAAATATAATTTTTTTCCCATTGTTTTCTACCTCTTAGCTGTTTATCTTTCAGGAAGGAAAATACCAGTTCTATTGAAATTTCCCATGGTGGCTTATGACTTTTCAATGAACACAAATGCCATAAGGGATAGCTTCTCTCTTCAGGCTGTGCAGCCCATTGGTAGAGCTGTAGGATGCTGACCTTGTCAAAATCTAGAAGCAAATGACTATTGGTATAGGGGCCACATGATCTTTGACTCAGGAATGGAAACTATCTGGGGTAGAGATGAGATATATTAAATGGGCCATTTTCATAGAAATTTTCCTGAGCTTATTGAATACATTTAAGTGCCTTAAATTCTCTTTAGATAGAACCAACAAATACAGCTGCACAAGAATCTCAAAATTTACCATGTAAAACAAGATTTCTTCCTTTGCTGACATCTACCAGTTGCTTCCTGTATAATGTGCTAAGTGCTTTGCATGATTTCTCTCCTTTAACTCCAAAACTGTATGAGGCAATTGTTCTTATTGGCATTTACAAGGCAGAAATTTGATACATAAAGAAGTAAAGTAACTATTCTGTTCCTAAAAAGTCTCAGATCATAAATTATAAAGTCAAAATTTAAACTCACATGTTCTTGACATCAAAACTCCCACTGTTAACTGCAATGTTAAGACTGCCTCTCTTTACCTTTAGCAGTCAATATCCATCTCATAAAGGTCAAGAACCTCATTTGGAGATTATGTTTTTAGAGTAGATTCCTTACTTCGTCACGATAGTAAAGGAAGTAGAGCCTGGAACCATTTAGAAGGTCAGGTGAATTTGTAGAGTTAGTAAAGAGATGGATGGGGAATATAACAGCTATCCTAACCATCCTGGAGAGTCTGAACAGTCTTGGGGTTAAACGTAGTGTTACTGGGCCCCCAAGACCAGGTTCTTAGGTCTTAGGTCATAGAAATGAACACAAAACTCAAGAGAAAAAAACTGGAGTTTATTGGAGATAGCTTGGACCCAGGAAAGAGGGAGGTTGCTCCCTGAAGGTTAATGTGCGGGGTTTATAAAGGCACTTTTCTAAAGGGTGAACGGGTTGAGAATGGGGAAGCATCCTTCAGTCCCATGGTCATTATCTTGTGATCCTTACTATTTAGTAGACATAAGATAATCACAGCATGCCTTTCCCCATGGTTGACATTCTTTCAGGGCTCCTGGAGAATAGAAATAATTGAGCAAGCAGGCATTTAGATTGTTACTTCTAACTTTGCCCAGACAACCATTACCCACTAACACTGTTACCTCCATTTCCCAGAAGGAGGTGTTTGCCTCTAAGTTTGTGGAAATTTTAACCCTTGCCTCAGACTAGTGGCTTTATAGGAGTTAAGCTGCTCTTGCTTTTCCCACACTCTCTCAAAAGTATGATATAATTTGGAAGATACTGCTTCCTATAACTTAAATAGCAAGCTAGCTATCCTGTTATTTCTGTCGTTTGCTTGCATACATGCGCAGATACAGTTCTGTTGCCTTGCCAAACATTGCACAGCAGCTAATCTTGTTTATAGAATATGGAATTAAAGCCATCAGTAAATGTTAGGAAGGTGCTAAACTTTAGCTTACGAATAACAATTTTAGTAGTCCTTCATCACTAAGTACACTACTAGCAAATAGCCAGAAGTTCAAGATACATATTTAAAGCCTATGGAATTGGTGGTTAGCAACAGTTAAGAGCCACTGGGGGAGCTCAGTTTGGAGCCCATTTTGATGTCCTTCTATCTCTATGGAACCTCAGGTCATATTTGAGATTCAATTCATTTGGCAACCCAAACTTCAGAGACAATTCCAAACCAGTGAACAGCAATTCCCACAAAACTTGCTTTCAAATGGCTCATTATTTTCTTTAGGTGCAAGGATATTTATTACTTCCCACCACTCTGCCACCATCTGATCCTTATCTAATTGGATACAATTTATCCTGTTGATTCACATCTCAGGATGACTGTGGCTGAAGAGACACAGAGTAACTTGGGCTAGGAAAATCTTCCAATAATCCACAGAGTTTGTGTGTGTGTGTGTGTATATATATACACACACACACATACACAATTAGGGGAAAATTTTACATGCTAATTCAAAGGTATTCTCCAACCTCTCCATGCTATTCTGAGTTATAGAGCCATTATTAGTTAAAATACTTCAAGCCAGAACTAGATGGAATCAAACAGTATGCTCTGGCTTACTCCTCTTAAGACTATCACTTTCTGCTCTCTCCATTAGGGGTCTCATATCGAGTCCTTGGGCATTTTGTTTGGCCTCCTCAGCTTCACCCAATCTGTAGAGTGAAAATCTTAATGCAACTCTATTGTCATCCTTCTTTCGTTTTCATGAGTTCAATTAAACAATGAAATGAATTGACTTGAGTTTGAATCCCAATTATGTGACCTTGAACCATATTCAAATTCTTTTAAAATTGACTTACTCACTTATAAAATAAGAACAATAGTTTCAGAGTTGTCATAGTTTTTGTGCACCGTGTTCCTTTCAAGACAACAGCCCCCCAAATTTTCTGTGAAAAGAAAGGGTCCAGATAGAACAGAGTTGGAAAATTCTAAATATTATGTCTTAATTTTTATGTATCAAAATTACATTAGCATGTTAATGATTCTGAGAAATACTAAAGAAAACCTGTTTATATTAACTCAACATTTCCCAGAAATTTTGATTACATATGCTGGGTATTTATGATTTATTAACCTGGTAAAGACTTTGAAGAATATGGAATGCCCTTTAGAAAAATGTTCTTTTAAGGACTAAAAAGTCTATTCTAGATCACTTTGCTAAATTTCAGGCTCTAGCTGCATATTTGATATCCTCACTTAGGTGTCAAGGACACAAGCTGTTCAGAACTGAAATCTTGGTTTTCTCCCTAAACCTACATTTTATGCAATCATTCTAAGCTCAGTAAACCTCAAATCTATCCTTTGACTCTGGTCAAAGATATTGAAGGTATTCTTGATTTCTTTCTGTCTCCTACCCCATATGATGTTCATTAGGAAATCTTACTGAAAATGCACATGGAATCTGGCTGGTCACTTATTCCACCATTACCACCCTGGCCCAAGCCACTCTCACACAGATGAAATAATGTCCTTTATATTGGTTTCCATGCTCCTCCCTTGCCCTTGTACAGGCTTCTGTTAACATGTAGATCATACTGTGTCCCCCTTCTGTGCAAAATTGTCTAACACTTTTTAACTTACCAAGAGTAAAAGCCCAATTGTGTGAATCCCTCAAAAGTTCTTCAGGATTTGCCTCATTGCCTTAATTCTCAGATCTTATTTCCTACTACTATCCCCTTTGTTCCTTCTCTTTAAGCTACTGTGGTTTTTTTGGCGATTTTCAAATATAGGAGGCATGCTGTTCCCTCCCACTTGAATGCTCTTCCCCCAGATGGCTATGTATATCTGACCCTTGTCTTTCTCACATATAGAAAAATTATCTGTTGCAGTACATTTTGGAAAATGCATTTCAGAACAGTAAATACTAATCTGGATATCTTCCATGAACTCATACACCTTTCCTGTTCATGGAAGAAATCCAGGCTAATATTTCAGTGAAAACTGTCATAACCATTCTATTAAACAATGCAGTTAAAAACAAGTCCCTTAACTGTGCAGTGTCTTTTCCTATTTTTAAATTTATTTTTCCATAAAGTACTCATCTATTATACCATAAATTTTACTTGTTTGCTATTTTCCATCTCTCTCCACCAGAATGTAAGTAATAGGAGATCCCAACATTTAATATTACCAATAAACAACGTATGACTTAATAATATTTTATATAGAAACTTATAACTCTCTATTATTAATTTTGATAATATTAATGCTATTAATTTGTTACCCTCCCCAATGTCTTCTAATTGCTAATAATGTCTCAAAACCTAAAATTTTAATTTGAGAGAAGTAGATACAATATTTTCTTAATTTTATAGAAGAGGTATCTGGAATCTGTGTTTGTGTGTTGGTTCCCTTTAATAAGGAATGTTGTGATTATATTAATCACGCCCAGTTAACTAAGGAAGAGAGAGAGAAAGATAGATGGCTCCATCTGAGCCATCGCTGAGAGTACCTTCAACCTCCATACATGACATAAATTTTATCTACCATGATCATTATTTCATTCTGAGCCTTCACAAAGAGTCTTCAGCCTCTATATTTCTACTAACAGACTAGTCATGGCAATTTAGGCTCTTTGTGTGTGTGTGTGTGTGTGTGTGTGTTGTGTGTGTAATTATAGTCAAAGTTCTTCTAGGCCCTACCTATTAATCAATTTCAAAGCTATTTCCACACTTTTTTGGTATTGTTACAACAACATCCCACTTAGCACCAACTTATAACAATATCTAGTTAATTTGTACATTAATATAGTCTTTGAATCAGCAATTCCATTTTGTTTATTCACTAATATGAATGTGCATTAACATTACTAAAAAAAACTAGAAAAAAAATCATTTCTCATCAAAAAGAGAACTCAGTAATATCAGGAATATCTCTGCAATAATATACCATGGATTAGAATAAATAAATTAAAGCTGCATGTTTCAATACGGATTAATTTTTGCATTTATATGTTTAAAAATACAAGGTAAAAAAAATTTTAAAAATAAAAATACAAGGTAAAGTTACATATATATGCATATATATACATATGCATATATATATAACTTTATGTGTGTGTGTGTGTATATATATATATATTGGAATATATGTATGCATAAAATACTACCATGGTTAAAAATAATATTAAAACATTCAAAATGATATAGTTAAGAAAATTATAAAGGTATTCAGGTAATGATAAGCACCCAATTCAAGACTGTGAATTTCTCTGGGAGATGTGAAGAAGAAGTAAGAGAGCACATAGTAAGGCTTCATGCGCCATGGAGAAGTCGTGCATATGTACACTACATAAATTGCTTAAATTCTTAAATGTTATCTGGTAAAGTGAAACATTAGATGAAAGGGGATTTTATAGGTTTATATCATTTTGAAGAAAAAATGAAGGCTCTAACTGGAGTGGAGCATATTTTTAAAATATTAGTGATGTCATCATTTTAAATTTCCTTCAGATTCAAGGAACATAATGCAAGAGAAAAGACTGAGTTGCCATCAGGCTGCTCTTTACCAACTGCTCTGTAAATAGTTATAAAAATTCTTAAAATACTCTCTTTCTATTGGCATTGATCGTTTCTTTCTGGCATTTTGTAAAACACTTATTTACATGTTGCACTTATACTCTAGGGGCTAATTTTCTGAACTTCAGAACAAAATTAAATATGTTGGAAGATTATGTAAGCTCAAATGTTATATTTAAATGATTGAGAGCCACTAAGGCAAAATGTCAGCAGTATTCACAATGCTTTGCAAGGAAACTAGTTCCATATAATAGAAAATATAGCCTCAGACCCATATCCCATTAAAATGTAAATAGACAGGCATCCCAATGTGTTTCTTTCAAACTTTTTTCATACAAATAGAGCTGTACTTTATGCATGAGGCTGTAGCTAAAATTGTCTTGTTGTACATCTGCATTGTGATTACTGGAGGTTTTAGCATTCGATGCTGAAAGAGATGAAACTCATATCCAGAAATCCATCTGGAGAAAAGTGAGGGTAAGCTTTTATTCCTTGTATTTGTGCATTGTGGATCACTGGATCAGATCCAGAAAGTTCACATTGGTTTGAACCAACTTGGAAAACCTATGAAAGAAAGAAAGAATGAATGAAAGAAAGAAAGAGAGAGAGAGAGAGAGAGAAAGGAAGAAAGAAAGAAAAGGGTACAGATTATTTTGTTACTGTGAGATGCTTTAGATGGTGTAGGCAACACTCGCATATTTGAAAGTTTCTTTATACCTGAAAGACGCTTCATCATAGTGAAGCATCTGCATATATTTAGTGAAAATTTTCCTCTAGTCAGACATCATTATGCTTTCTGAGGGTTAGGAGAAAGTGATGGTTCTTCTACTCCAGCAGCTCAGAATAATGCGGTCTGGAGTAACTCTGTGCTCAGTCACTCATGAACTACATGCATGACCAAGAGGTAAATTCCCTACCCTCTCTGAGTTCATTTTCATCCTCTGAAGTGGGAGCAACAAGAATATCTACCTTGTGATATTTTGCACAGGTTAGATGACAGAAAGTGCCTAGGATGATATCTTTGACATGCTAGGAATGGAAAAGTCAGAGTTATTTTTAGCAATAGCCTTATTATTTTAAAGTGGACCTAAGATTTAAAGAAGTACAAATTTTATCAAATCATAAATCTTTATTTTATATATAGATAAGATGTATTTTATTATATTATGTATCTTTTATATTTACATATATTTAATTATAGATATAATTACATACATCTAACTATATATATTATGTATAATATATATATATTTGCCATTATTGATATTTGTAGGGGAAAATATCCTTTTCTTAAGGAAATATTCACAGAGCCATCACCTCATATCTCATTCCAACCATTCCCCTTCATTCTCCCCTTTATTCTCTGAAGTAAGTCTTTTCTAGTCACAAAAAGTCTACAGAGTTATTTGAATAATCTTCACATTTTCTTAAGTGATGAAATCTCTTCCCATCTCTGAATTTCTCTATGTCAACTTCTTAAAACTTTCAACACTTTTTTATTTATATTATGGTTATTTGTATTTATTCATTTTTACTCATAATGGACACTTCCAAACTCTTTTGACTGATATTTTCAACTTAAAAAAAATTTACAGAGTTATCCAGTGTATATACACTTATCGTCACCTTTATCATTCTATTCTGTTGTATTCCATTCTAACCTTCCACTATTACCCCCATCTATTCTGTCCTATCCCAATCTCTTATTTTCTTCCACCTGTTTTGTCATATAACCCAGTATCCTAATATATCCTATCTTACTCTATATTTTATATAAGGGTGTGTGGATGTGTATATATATATATGCATATATATATATATATAATTTTTTTTTGAGAGAGAAAGAGAAAGAGTGTACATGGGGGTGGGAGGCAGAGGTAGAAGGAGAAAGAGAATCCCAAGTAGGCCCCACACCCAGTGAAGAGTTCCATCCAGAGCTTGATCTTATGACCCTGAGATCGTGACCTGAGACAAAATCAAGACAGGGATGCTTAACAGACTGAGCCATCAAGGCACCCTTATTTTGTATTTTTAAAATGCTAAACTGAACCTACAAATTGACTGCATCTCAATAAAGTTGCAATCACAGTCTGAAAGCATTTCCTCCCCCTCCTTGACTTAGGATCCATGTTGAACTCTCCTTGCATCTTCAGTAGCATTTAGCATGATGTATCATATATATAGGCACAGTAAAAATAAATAAAAAAAAATAAGTAAAAATATATAAACATACATATATGTTTTTAATTTGGAACACTGATCTACGCACAGAGAAGTTTACTAAATCTAAATCTAAAGTTAATCCTTAACTCAGAGTTTTGGACAAAAGTATTATTCTCTATTAGAAACTTTAACTAGGCTCTCTGTGGGTTTTTCATCATTAAGATATTATATCAAATGTATATAACTTAAAATGGAAAAAAGTTTGAGAAGAAAAATTGGGATAACAAATGATTATTCATATTGTATTGGCATATCATCCCAGTTGAATTTATGAAAAAAAGCTTGATTTCCTGGTTATGGATTGAAACATATTCCTTTTGATTAGCCAAGATTTTAACCAGCTCTGCTTTATTAGGATGGGGGTAGGTAGGAATTGGGAAGAATAAGGGGAAGATACATGAGAATAAATTTGGACAATTTATAAATAATAGAGTCCAAAATTATGTCAGTAAAGACTTTTTCTTTAACTTGGAGTACTGGTATTTGAAACAGTATGCATACCATACTTACATTTTTTGTTTGAAACAAAGGAAAAATACGGGCATTATCCCAAAGGGTTGAAGAAATGGATTCACCATAGAAGTTGCAGAGCAGATATGTTCCAGAATTCTAATTACATTTTAAGATTGGACTAACACAAAGATGATTTTCGAAAGGAATATACATGCACACAGCCAAAATAAAATTGTCCCAACTTTGTTTCTCTAGGATGCATTTAGAAGGTAAATAGAGGGTACCATTGAGGATAGACCAACCAGAACAGTTTTATAAAAGCTATATAAGTACTTTCTTCTTAGAATTTGTTGTAAAAAAATTATTAGGTAAAGGCCACTTTAAGTATAATGGAATCTATTTGCAAGATCTTCTGTTTTTGTTGCATAACAACCAAGAAAGTTAAAATCCTATGCCATGAATCATGTAATTGGTAATATTACAGTGGAGTTATTTAAGGAGCTGAGTACTAAAGAAAGGAAAAAAAGAAAGAAAAATAACCTTAGATTAAGCCTTTTTCTCCCCTGTAATTCTGTTTGTAAAAATGTTATATGGGTGACTTCATATTTGCTAAAGATAAGAGATTGTTTTGAATTTCACTTAACCGCCAAACATCTGGGCAAAGCTGTCACCCATGAGGAATGATATTTAGTGAAAGATGAGCTATGGATTTTATACTAATTTGGGTCCCACCAATGCCAAGGTCAGCTCCTCAGGGTAACAGTACCAAACTCTTCATCATGCTTTGTCTTCACAGGAGACCTTATTCTCTGATGAAAATCTGCAGTTCAGTGGACATTGTTCATGACTGAGTGGCTCAAACTTAATCAGATGATAGGGACCGATTGACTTCATGTCTACATACAGAAAAAACTCCCTTCAGAGAAACAAAATCAAAGAAGTGAATAAACTCACACAGTCCTCTTAGAAATTATTTTCTTAATTCCAATTAGGTCCAAACATGGCATTCTAGTAACTCATGAAATTTTCTCTCAGGAGGATGAGCTTGAAAAATGTATTTTCAGAGATGCCTTTTTGAATTACTGACCTATTACCCTTTGTATTTCTAAACTAGAATTCTAGAAAAAAATTGCTCAGTGTAGTGCTCTAGGAATAAAGCTTTTGACCACTCTGTACACTGTATTCCAATGGAGAATACACTACAACAATAGATTCAGTGATAAAATTATGCCCTGACAATGAAAAGAAAAAAGAAAATTAGAAAACGTTCTAATATATATATATGTAGTATTTAAGCAAAACTTTGTATCTTAAGAGGAAGATTTGAATATATGAGATTTTAATGAATTTTTACAAACATATTTACATTTCTCATTAACATTTTACGGAAGAACTGGAATGAGTTAAAATTTCATGTTTTACTGTCTACAAATGCAATTACAAAAGGCAACTATAATAAAGCTGGAGATAAAATGATTTCATTTCAAAACTAAAACTGATTATCTTCAAATAAGTCATTTACGCTTGGGGAAGCTATGTTTACTAATCTCTAAAGCATAATGCTTTCTTATAAGTTGATATTATTACAATTTCTCTCACTTTTGCCTTAACCTATAGCAATAATAGATGCCTACCTCAGTGTAGTACTTTCTAGTCAATGTGGGGACAGAGAGTCCAAGGCTAGTGGTTACAAAGCTAATTCTGCACTAGCAGACAGGTTCTAGAATCCATTTGGGACAGAATTTTCCTTTATCAGACAGCACACAACCAATATTTCTTTTTTATTATAACATATGAGTTATTCTCATTTAAAATATTTTTTAAAAATGAACTCAAATTATTTCATAGAAATAGATTATTAAAATCTGCCAATATAGCTATAATTCCAAAACCAGGAAATGCACATCCTACTATATAATTCCAAGCACAATTTAAGATGATATTAAATATATATTATTATAGCAGATAAATCACATAGAATTGAATTCCAAATATTCACCATCAAAAATATGTGGTAAAACAGATAGAATCTGAATCTATGAAAATTTATACCTTATTTGATATTCCTTTCCAGGAATAGTTTTTGCATATTTCTAAGAATTATATAAATGACACAGAAGGTGTGTTTTTCTTGACTTTCTGATGCAAGTTCTCCATCTGGAAGACTTTATACAATAATCTTATTAATTTTACTGTAGGAGCAGATATGTATATGTAATTTCAGTCTTGAATTACTCTAATGTGATTATAGGATTATAGAACTGTAACACATTACTGTAAAGAATTGAGGTAAAGAAAAAACTTTTTTGTATCATCCTCTTATATCTTCTCTTTAGTTTTTAGGAGACAGCATTCCATATTGTCAAATGGATAATATACAACTATGCTTAAAATGGATCTTTAAAATTAAATGTTTTCTTCCAAATTATACTTAACATCCAGATTGAGTTCTATGGCTAAACGGCTTTTTTTTTTTTTTTTTTAGCATCAGACAGTTCTTTGTTCGACAAATAAGGACCTTTTTGTAGGAGATGAAGAACAGTCAGCTTAGTAGTTACCTACGTGTGAAAACAATACCAGCAGTATTAAGAGGAATAATAAAAAGTCATACACAGATCTTTTCCTGTCTACAGGTCATAGCCAAAGGCATCCAGAGAGTAGGACAGGCTGTCAATGTAACAAAAGATTTTGGGGTCCAGGGACCAATCCAGCCCACTGGAGATGTCCACCTGATCAAAGTACTTGTCCATGTGGTAGTCAGGCAAGAGGGAGTACAAGGACCCCTGGTGGGGCTCCAGAATAGCCGGGGCTGTATCCTCCACCGGGGTGCCCCCAAAGTATGTCCCAGCAAGATCTACCTTCCTGTCATTGACTTGTTGTTTTTCTTGCCTTTATCTACTGCGGCCAGGGCAACTACAGACCAATCTACCCAGTTCGAAGTGCAGAACTTTGTTCTAACAGTGGTGACCTACATCGCCTCCTGGCTTGTGAAGGGCCACAGAACTGAAGGGGCATCCACACTCACTTGCTGCACTCATTTGCAGAGCGAATCCCACTGGCAAACTTTTTTTGCAGGAATATCTAGGAAGAACAGAGAGTTGGACTCTGCCTCCTGCACTGGAGATTCACAGCACCAGCAGTTCTCTGGCAAAACTCAGTCTTCGTGGAATACATTGTCACGGGGGTGATCTTGATGCTAGTGACGTTCAGAAAGCTGGCTCCTAGGTAGCTTTTGAATTCTTGTTTATGTGTTCTAGTAAGTCTTTGCTTTAACTTCCATTTTCCATCTTTTTGTACATGCCAGCAAATGATGGTTGAACCCCCAGCTGTATTATATAGTCCAAACAGTGTGTTTCAGTTCCATTATGTTTTTCTCTCCAATTGTTAGATTTTAGCAGGTAAGAAAGCTCTTGAAATTTAAAACCCTCTCAAACCTCTCTGCCTGGGTTAATTCTTTGAATCTTTGAGTTATGAAGGCTATTTACCAGGCTTTTCCTGTAACCTATGTTTTTAGTCCCTTTTGGCAAATTCAGGATTAATTTCCCAATAATATGGGGATGTGATGGTAAGTGCTGGAGAAACTCCATTTCTACTTTAGAAGCAGAGAGCAAGTGAGCATTAATTTTGCACCCAAACAGCTTAGATGCTGTGTTCTATGACTTCCCTTCTTTGCTGAGTGGGTAAATTTTGTGCTGGGAATTTTTTCCAGGAAAAAAAAAAAATTGAGAAGATACTTACCTGGTTGTAGTAGAAGAATGTAAGATATTCACGAATCACCAATGAAGAAAGCATTGAAAAAAATAACTAAGAGATTAACATATATATCCCAAACAATCTTGGGATCTATCCGCTTGGATCTATCCACTTAAAAACTTGCAACAAGTTTGGATCTATCTGGTTAAAAAACATTTGTCCTTATGTGAATTCTTTCCTATGAAAGCCCTTTTTTGTGGTTACCATGGGGATTACATTTTATAATTGCCCAAGTGTATACTGTTAAAAAAAATTCAACCAAGTAAATATTAAAGATGTAATTGACTTCGTTAATCGATGCATGAATCAGGCAGCATCCCATCCAGCAAGTAGAGGGGAGCCTCAAAGGGCTACAGAGAAGGAAATAAAGGTAGAGAGGAAGTGAAAAAAAGGGAATTATTAGCAAATAATGTGTTGTTTTAGGCACAGTCACCCTCCTAAGGGGTTTATCAGTAATTATCAGTAATTTTCCAGTGCTGGCCAGGAAATACCCATGTTGACACATCAGAGGTCACATTTCTGGGAGGCTGAAACTGCAGTCAGGTTAGGTATGAAGTCTTGGTTTACTCACTTGGGGCCTTAACCTAAGTCATGCCATTTTGGGCCTGTGTTTTTTTGTTTAATTGTTCATTCATTCATTCATTCATTCATTTATATTCTTGTAGGCTGCTGTTTGCAGAGGCCTGGCTGGCCAGGGGAGTGGGGAATAATGGGTGACCATTATTGTGTTGAGCCTAAATTGCCCCAGATTAACCACTATTTACTAAATCTTCCCTTGGAGGTTGCAAGCTTTCAATAGAGTCATGAGTTCCTTACATCAGACAGATTCTGCCATGTAATAATTTTTGTCTAGGTGGGGTGACAGATCTCTGGTGCTTCCTACTATATATACCCTCTTCCCAGAATCTTCTTATTAATTTCTTTTTAACAAGTGTATTTAGAAATGATTATATCACAGGCATTACAGCTAAATTTCTAGCAAGAATTTGACTGTAGAGGGGCACCTGGGTGGCTCAGTCAGTTAAGCAACTGCCTTCGGCTCCATTCCTGATCCCAGAGTCCTGGGATCAAGCCCTGCATCAGGTGCCCTGCTCAGTGAGGAGTCTGCTTCTCCCTCTCCCTCTGCTTACGGCTCCCCCAGCTGGTGCTCTCTCTCTCTCTCTCTCTCTCGCTTGCTCACTTGCTCACTCTCTCTCTCTCTCTCTCAAATAATAAATAAAATCTTTTTTAAAATGTTGACTGTAGAATATAGTTTAAATTATTTCTCTAATGTTCAGTTTTTGAGACTGCATCATCTTGAGAATGAGAAATTAATTTCTTTTTTAAAATAGTAGGAAGGATGAAAGACACTGCTAAAAACGATAAAACCAGCTCCTAGACTACTTAGATATGGTCTCTCAGGAAAGCAGTGTGAGGCACAGCTCTCTGTAGGATTGTTGGTGGCTTTAGACCATAAACACAGAAAGCAGAATGAGCAGCATACAATTAAAGATATGATGGGTATATTAAGCAAATGGGAAAAATCAATCACAATCTTCGGGATTCTACAGAGTCCGGAGCTCCCTGTTTTGTCTCTATATCCAGGTTATGAACCATGCAGTGAAGTCCATGGACCATCTTCCCTTAGTCCTCTAGGAGAGCTGCCAGCCAATGGCTTCTCTTTGATAAATAGAAAGCAGCTGTTGTCTTAAGGATGGCTATTAATCTCCTCACAAAATGAAAGTAAGTGGGAAAGCTGAGAAATGCTTTGTAATTAGTGATTCATGCACTCCTTCCCTAAGAATAAAAATCTTTGAAGCAGTTTCTGCTTGGAAGATGGATAAGTTTTAATTGATACATAGTTACCTTAAGAAATCAGGATATACCAAATGGAGTCTAAACTCAAAGCTTCTGATTTAGGGTAACTATTAACTTAAAGATGTATATTTGTTTGAATTTCTTGTCATGTTGGGTTATAGGAAAGAAAAATACAATCCAGTTTATTCTGGAAGGTGCCCACTAACTGAATTTTTTCTTCTTGGTAATTATTTACCTTAGCTTATGGCATCTACCCAGCTGTATTTTAGGATAAAAGATTGCAACATAGCGATTTAGGTTTTAGGGAAGTAGTATCTTGGACATTAAGGAGGGAAAGTGATGTAATGAACACTCTGTCTTATATAAGACTGATGTATCACTGAGCTTTACCTCTCAAACTGGTAATACATCATATGTTAATTGAATGTAATTTTTTTAAAAAGTTAAAAAAATGAATTTCTTTGAATGAAGTTGTATTTTTTTCATGTACCTCAAATTGTATAGCAGCCATTGGACAAATCTAGTACTTTCCAATATATTGAATATGAGATTCCTTTCTTTTTGTCATGCATATTATTTAAAGTCATTTATATTATTTTAATATCCATCAATAGAAAAATTAATGATCCAAAAGTTCTCTGAAACCACAGTTAGAAGAACATGTATTGTATTAATCAAAGTAACCATCTCTCTAAATGAATTAATTATGTAACCATATAATAATGCACAGCACATGCTAGTGGCATAATAAATATATTTTTTCATGATTTGATACTTGAAAAAACAGTAATATGGGTAAAATCATATTTATTCTACAACTTTTGCATATGAATCAATGATACTTAGAAATAATTCAGTAGCTCTCTTCCTAAACCCATAATCAGAAACTCAGGGCCTTATATAGCAGAACTTGTAAGGGGCAAGTATACAAATGTGTAGGTTGAGGAAGCCTTTCCTCTAGGAATTTCAGACTATTTTGTGAATCTGTGTCAATAGAAATGATTTGGGATTAATTCACACTGGAATTTGGAATGCCTTTGTGCCTCATAATTGTATCAACTGTTTCTTTGGGTTATCCAAACTAGATTATAACAAAAATATTGATTAATTAAATCCCATAAATGTTTAATGAGCAACTACTTTGTGTAAAGCACAGAAGTATTGTTACTACATTTGTGGAGCTTTTAATCCAATTTAAATAGATAGAAGCTGAAATTATTAGTTATTAGAATATAGATTTAAAGGAATCCAATGGGAATGTAAGGGAAGGGGAGGTTAATTAATATGAATTCACTCAATAATTGGCATATGGTCCTTATTTTTTTTCTCTACATTTTTTATTTAAGCTTTTTTTTT
This sequence comes from Taxidea taxus jeffersonii, assembly GCA_003697995.1. Taxonomy (NCBI): domain Eukaryota; kingdom Metazoa; phylum Chordata; class Mammalia; order Carnivora; family Mustelidae; genus Taxidea; species Taxidea taxus. The sequence continues at coordinate 8,176 of RCUC01163603.1, read as the reverse complement.
ATTTAAACATATAATGTAACCCCCCCACCCTCTCCCAACCCCTCTCCCCCCCGCCCCCCTCAGTTTGTTTTATGACATTAAGAGTCTCTTTTGGTTTGTCTCCTTCCCGATCCCATCTAGTTTCATATGATCCTTATTTTTACTATCATTTATAGCTAATCAAGAGATTAAAATTTTCAATTCCATGGATTTAATGGCTAGATAGCATTCTAGTGGATCAACTTCCAACAAGGTTTAAACAAAAAGTGTACAAAAAAAAAAATCCCTAGAAAGTACAACAAAAGCTTTAAAATCTAAAAGGTTTTGCCCTTCTTAAAAACAAAACAAAAACAAAAACATCTTAACAAAGTGCTTTGGCATCCAACCTAAAAAAGAACACTTATTTTTTTTTTTAAATGACAGATTATCTCATTATTTTAGCAAACTGTTCCACTAGGAGCTAGAAATATTTGTTTCCAAACCAAGTATAAGTGCAAAATTACCAACAATTTGTGGGAAAATTAAATATCCATTTGGTATGGAGTGATCTTTTGTTTTTTAAGCCCTCTTCTTTTCCAACATTTTGACAGCATTTACAATATTTCTGATAAAAAATATGTCTCAAAATATTAAGATGTTCCACTTAAAATTTTCTTATGTAAGCCAAAATACAATGTTAGATAAGTAGTTTGAATATAAGAATAATATTTTTCTCTTAATTTGATATAGAATTCTATACTTTGTCTTATGAAATTGTATGTTTTTACTGACTACATGTATATATGTGTGTGTGTACACTGTTGTTTTAGCTCATTGATGATATGACTCATTATTCTCCTCCAAAGTTTTTGGCCAGTTGGTAAAAAGTTACAATTTTCATGAAATCAATATTGATAAATAAGGAGGTAACAGTGCTTCTGCACTGACTTTTATCATTCTTCTACACAGTCACTTTCATTTCCTCTAGTTACAAAAGGTAGAAGGGATTTTGTTTTTCTAGTTTGGGGTACTGAGTATCAAGAATATTTTTAGGTTTAATAAGCTTTTGTCTCTTACATAAATATTCTAACATTTCATATATGTAAATGATATAGATATTAATAAGTACAATTTTACTTGAAAGTACTCCTAAACATTTAGTAGTTTTGGTCATTTTACACTTTCCAAAGTTAAAAAATACTGGAATGTCTGTTGGGTACACATATGGAAAGCCGTGAATGCTTTATAGTAAACAAATCCTTAACTATGCAAAGCATGGGACAATCATGCAAGTTTCTCTCTTCTAATGTCATTTTCCAAAGCTTTTAGTCAGTGTGTGTGTATGGGGGAAAAGGAGGAGAGAGAGGTTCACTCTTCATTCACTAGAATGTCCTGATTGATTCTTAAAATCACGAGATTGGCACACAAATTAAATCCTTCCTAGAGGAATTGGACCTTGATTTCATATGAAGCTATAGGACTCTAATCATAGGCCTGTCGTTACTATCGGTAAAATAGTAAAGAGAATGTGGTTTATTGTACACTTTTGGAGAACACGTAACATGTATTCCTAGCTCTTCTAATCAGGGCTACTCTTAATTTTAAAACTGTAATTTTACAACATATGCAACATGCTCTCTGTGATTGTTAGGATTGCAGTAATTAAACCTAAAAGCCTTGCCTGATGTAATTAGGAGGTTGGGTTAAAGTATACATGGCACTTGTCATCTAATTCTTTTTACTTTTTGTCTTGAAGTTCAGTTGCACAGATCGGACTAATCATAATTATAAATTAACAACACAACATGCATGACACTCTCTTAAGATGCCTTAATTATCTATATATATAAGATAATTTTTGAACATACCATCCAAACCAAGAGCTAGACTATTGCAAGATTTCTGTTATAAGAAAGGTTGGAAAAGCATGAAACAAAATTAAAAAAAAAAAAATTTACACGTAAGGTGAAGGCAGCAACTGCTCCTGGGGCATCTGGGACAGGAGGTGCCATAACTCTGGAAAGAGGGGAAATTTACTAAGATGAATGCAAACAACTCATCTCACTTTTTGCCTTGGGGCCCTTTTTAAGTCTGGCATGGCACAGAGTGATTGGCTAAAAAGTTTGGTGGAGAACAACCAATGTGATGCATACAAATGTGAAGCATTTGGCAATTTCAGAAAACAGAGAGAGAAAAATGGAATATGGCCAGGCTGGCTTGGCAGACAAAACTTGTGTAACCAAGATCCTCAAGAGAAGAGCTGTACAGAGAAGGTTGAACATGACATGGTCTGGCTTTCTCATCACATTATTTTCTAGTTCTTATTATACACTGAGACAGATGCTAAAAATCCTAGTGGAAAGTAGGTAAGGTGTTTAATGGGGCTTTTGACAGTCTCACAATGCTGACTATTTAGAGTTTATGAAAATAAATTGGAGTTCAGGACCTGGCAAGTTGGAAAGGGGTAAGCCTGAAATAGATCAAGCATTGATCCATATATCAAGCTGGCTCCAATTAATGTAGCTGATTGTGGACTAAGGTGATCTTCCCCTGCTGCAGAAAGTAGCCTGAGACACGATTGGGTGAATGTTCTCTGGAGGAAGATATCCAAAGCCTCTATCACGTTTTATAACACAGTGTCCCACACATGGTGAAATGCTAACAGAATCTAAGAGAAGGACTAGGAAAAACAACTGATAGCAGAAACAGTCTTAAGATGGCCCCAATACTGAATTTTTCAGCCATGAACTTTAAAATAAATGAGATTAATACATCAAGGAAAATTAATGACAAGATGGAGAAATTTACAAAATTATTGGAATATATATATTCCATATATGTAAATAATCAAACAGTAATTTTAGAACTGAATAAATGAATACTATGAAAATAAGAAATTATAGATGAGTTTAAGAGCTTACTGAAAAAACTGAAGAGCTGACTGGTACACATATTAGTAGAAATTATCCAGACTGAAACACAGAGAAAGAAAACAAATCAAAACAAAAAATGAAAGAAAGAAGAAAGAAAGAGAGGAAGAAAAAGTAAGAAGTACAAGAGACATACAAGAAATTGTAAAATTTGTAACTTAGCAAAAGAATTACCAGAAAAGAGAGAGAGAACTGATGTTCAAAAAGATAATGGCTACAATGTGTTTTTTACATTGAAAAAATACATCAAGCCATAAGCCACATGTTCAAGCAGCACAGAAAATTCCACTTAGGGTAAGTACAAAGAAAAGCAACAAAATAAAGAGATAAAATCCATCACCAACAATCCCATACTAAAATAATACTAACATGAATTCTTCAGACATAAAAATAATGCCTGATTGATTCATGGGAGTATAGAAAGGAAGAGACAGTAATGATAATTGGTAAATTTAATGGTAACTAAGGTTAACTATGGTAAATCTAAAAAAATATTGGCTGTAGAAAATAACAATCATAATGCACAGTGGAGTTCAAAATAAATGTAGAAATAAAATGCATGAAAATAGGTAACACCAAAGGTAGGAAGAAGAAAAAAGAGGTATGTGTTCAAATGTTATAAAATTGGGGTGCCTGAGTGTCTCAATCAGTTAAGCATCCAACTCGATTTTAGCTCAGGACATGATCTCAGAGTCATGGGATTGGGCCCTGCTTCAGCTCCATGCTGAACACAGAGCCTGCTTAGGATTCTCTCTCTCCCGCTCCCTCTACCCCTCCACAGATGCTTGCTCGCTCGCTTGCTCTCAGGGAAAAAAAAAAAAGAGAGAGAAAAGAAAAAAGAAAAAGAAGTTATAAAATTGTCTGGGAAGTAATAATAGTACTTATTTTTAGGAGAAGCTAGTAAGGCAAGAGTGCATATTGTACATTTTTAGGATTACCATTCAACAAATAGAAAAATATTTTATAATAATCTAATAGTTGAGAAAATGAGAGAATTACGATACTTTAGTAGAAAAAGGAAAGAACATAGAAATACGTGAGAAAATAAAGATGTTATTTATAAATGTAAATATATCAATTTATATTAAATGTGAACAACCAAAATACTCTATCATAAATTTAAAGATAAAGATATATGTGGAAGAAAGACATGTATTTTTTTATTTTTTTATTTTTATTTTAATTCCTATATAGTTAACATACAGTGTTGTACTAGTTTCAGGTGTACAATATAGTGATTCAAGAATTCTATTAATTACTCAGTGCTTATCGTGTTAAGTATACTCTTAATCCCCTTCACTTATTTCACCCATTCCCCTGTCCACCTCTCCTCTGGTAGCCATCTATTTGTTCTCTGTAGCTAAGAGTCTTTTTCTTGGTTTATTTCTCTTTTCTTTTGTTCATTTGTTTTGTTTCTTAAATTATGCATATGACTGGAATCATATGGTATTTGTCTTTCTCTCACTGACTTATTTCCCTTAGCATTATACCCTGTAGATCCATCTGTGTTGTTGCAAATGACAAGATTTCATTCTTTTTTATGGCTGAATAATATTCTACATATACATACACATATAAATGACTTTATCCATTGATCTATCAATGGACACTTAGGTTGCTTTCATATCTTGGCTATTATAAATAATACTGCAATAAAGTATGGGTGCATATATTTTTTCAAATTAGTCTTTTTGTATTCTTTGGGTAAATATCCATAAGTGAAATTGCTGGATCATATAGTAGTTCTGTTTTTAATTTTTCAAGGGACCTCCATACTATTTTCCCTAGCGGTTGCAACAACTTACATTTCCACCAATAGGGCACAAGGGTTCTCTTTTCTCTACATCGTTGTCAACATGTGTGATTTCTTGCCTTTTTGTTAATAGCCATTTTAACGGGTATGAGGTAATACATCATCATGGTTTTGATTTGCATTCTCCTGATGATTAATGATGTCAAGCATCTTATCATGCACCTATTGACTATCTGTATGTGTTCTTTGGAAACATGTCTGTTTAGATCTTTTGTTTAATTTTTAATCAGAATGTCTTGTTTTTTTTCTTTTGCCAATGAGTTATATGATTTTTTTAATATATTGTAGTTACTATCCTTTTATCAGATATATGAATAGTAAATATTTTCTCCCATTCAGTAAGTTGCCTTTTTCATTTGTTGATTTCCTTTGCTGTACAAAATACTTTCAGTTTAACGTAGTCCTAATTTTTTATTTTTTGATTTTGTTGCTCTTGCTCTTGGTGTCAGATTAAAAAATAATAATAATAATAATATTGCCAACCTCTGTCAAACAGTTTGTCACCTCTGTTTTCTTCGAAGAATTTTATGGTGTCAAGTCTTAATTTCAAGTTTTTAATCCATTTTGAGTTAATTTTTGTGTACATTATAAAATAGTAGTCATTTTGGGGCACCTGGGTGGCTCTGTGGGTTAAAGCCTCTGCCTTCGGCCCAGGTCATGATCTCAGGGTCCTGGGATGGAGCCCCACATCGGGCTCTCTGCTCAGCAGGGAGCCTGCTTCCTCCTCTCTCTGCCTGCCTCTCTGCCTGCTTGTGATCTCTCTCTGTCAAATAAATAAATAAAATCTTTAAAAATAATAAAATAAAATAGTGATCATTTCATTCTTTTGCATGTGGCTAATTTCCAATTTATTGAAGAGACTTTCTTTCCCCATTGTATATTCTTGGCTCCTTAGTCATAAATTAATTAACCATACATGCATGGGTGTATATGTGGGCTCTCTATTCTGTTCTGTGTATCTGTTTTTATGCCAATACCCTATTTTTTCTATTACTATAGCTTTTTAATGTATTTTTAAATTAGGGAGCATAATGCCTCCAGCTTTGTTCATCTTTCTCAAGATTTCTTTGGTTATTCTGTTTTTTTATGGTTCCAGACAAATTTTATGATGTTCTACTTCTATGAAAAATGCCACTGGAATTTTGACGGTATCGCATTAACTGTGTAGTATGGACATTTTAACAATATTGATTCCTCCAATTCATGAGCATGGAATATCTTTCCATTTATTTTGTTTTCTTCAATTTCTTTCTTTAATGCTTTGCTGTTTTCAATGTACAGGTCTTTCATCTCCTTAATTAGATTTATTCCTAGACTTATTTTTCTCTTCAGGGCAATTATAAATGGGATTTTTAAAATTAATTTCTCTTTCTGATAGTTTATTACTAATGTATAGAAATGCCATAATTTTTCTTTTTCATGTTGATTTTGTATCCTGCAACTTTACTGAATTCATTTCTCAATTTTAACAGTTTTTTGATGGAGTCTTTGTGGTTTTCTATGTATCATGTCATCTGCAAATAGTGATAGTTTTATGTCTTCCTTTCCATTCTAGATGCCTCTTATTTATTTTTCATCCCTTATTACTCTGGCTAGAACTTCTAATAGTAGATTGAATAAAAGTAGAAAGAATGGACATCTTTGGCTTTTTCTGGATCTTAGAGGAAAAGCTTTTAGCTTTTCACTGTTGAATATGATGTGGGCTTGTCAAATATGGCCTCAATGATGCGTAGGTACATTCCCTTTATACCCATTTTATTAAGAGTTTTTTTAATCATAAATGGATGTTGAATTTTATCAAATGTTTTTTCTGCATCTATTGAAATGCTCATATCATTTTTATATTTCATTTTATTAGTATGATGTATCACAATGACTGATTTATGGATGCTGAACTACTCTTGAGCATCCTTGAAATAAATTCTACTTGACCATGGTGTATGATCCTTTCAATGTATTGTTGAATTAAGTTTGCTAATATTTCATTGAATATCTTTGCATCTATGTTCATTACTGATATTAGCCTGCAATTCTTTTTTTTTTTTTTTTTTTTTTTTGTGGTATCATAATCTGGCTTTAGTTTGGGGGCAATAATGGGCACATAAAATGAATTTGGAAGAGTTCCTCCCCTTCTATTCTTTTGAAAAGTTTGGGAAGGATTGGTATTTTAATTCTTCTTTGAATGTTTGTTAAAATTCACCAGGGAAGCCATCTGGCTCTGGACTTTTGTTTGTTGGAAGGTTTTTGATTACTGATTCAATCTCTTTCCTAATAATCGGTCTGTTCAAATTTTCTATTTCATCATGATTCAGTTTGGGGATTGTATGTTCTAGGAACTTACTCATTTCTTCTAGGTTGTTCAATCTGTGTGTGTGTATTATTGTCCTAGTTGTGAGCATATAAGATCCCTTATGATCCTTTGTATGTGGTATGAGTTGTAACATAACCCTCTTCCATTTCTGAAATCAGAAATAGAAGAGGAGTTTTTCTTTAATGTGAGTTCTTTAAAAAAGTAATTAATATTGTATGTTCCACATATTAAATTAAAAAGAGAATTAAGTCGTAGCATTGATCAAAAAGAGGAAAGTTTTTCCTAAATAAATATACCTAATGCAATGCTTAAAGCTATGAAATCTCAGATTGCTCTGAGCTCCTTTTTTAATCCCCATTATTAATTAACTGCCTCAACTTATTTTTTCCTAGGAGAAAGTTGAAGAGGGGATAATCATACTAAGGTAAGAACACAATTGTCTGGAAGTTTGTATTTTTTAAATCAAAGTTAAGATAAAAACTGGTATTTATCTAACTTTGGTTACCTAAACTTACAATTTGAATTTCTAGCCTTTAGGCTTTTTTTTTTCAGTTGCTACCCTAGCATATATTTAAAGTCATTGTAAACTATCATCAGAAACATTTAACTTCTAACTGTGACACTGTGCTTTATTTTATTCAATATGATGTCTATTCTAAGTGAAATATAAGACTAAAGTAAGTGTTTTCTTTCCTTGAAATCTGATTTTCATTATAAAGTTGACCTTTAAATGTCCCATTTTGTTAGGCAAACAACATTATTTGAAATTAGTCACAGGTTTCTTGTTTTGTGCAAGCAAAGCTTGATTACAAGCCTTTCTATAAAGCTTCTATTCAGTTTAATAATTCATACCTCTCTGCTTATCAGCTTTAGAATTCTAAAGGAGGAATTTGCCTATAAATCTTTCCCACTGCTGCATTTTATTTTAATGCACAGCAACCCAACACTAACATAATTGGTGCAATCTGTTATTTACAGATATGTGGTGAGACGCAGGTGGCAAACTCTTTTCTAGTGTTGTAAGGAAAAGTAAGACCTTCTTCACAACTTGAGTTATGTGAATAAAAATTGTGGCTGGGTTAGGATAGCAGCCATTGTCACTATGGGTGTTCTCTAATTCCTGCAGTAAATCTTTTCCATATGGAATACTTTTCAATTCCACTC